>JAODAL010027289.1:0-55217 GCA_025379985.1 Phyllomedusa bahiana
GGCCACCCAATACACATAAAAGTTCTGTTGGATCATTGTCCGCCTTATGAGCACTGCAGAGGAAGAGAGAAACCCAGATTGGCATAAATGGACTTTCAATATATGTTAACGACCCATACAGTTACATCATCAGGGCTTCCTTTGGGTAAATCAATCAGTTTTCTTTTCCTCCAGATACTGTCAGCAGTCTGAAAGCAATGCATTGCATTTTCTACCTAAACAATAGGAAACTTTATAGCCTTTCTTTGGAGGAATATGGTAAAAATCCTCCCGATCTATACCGGTGACGGACGGCATAAAGATGGTGTGAAAACCAGTCTAACAGGCAAACATACAAATGTATTTTTATTTCCACTTTCTGTAAGGCTTTCTGTAATATTCATAGAAATTCTGAATGATAAAAAGTACTTGTCATCTGAATATAACATCTTGAAATCCTGTTTTTCAAATGTAATTTTGTATAGTTTGCAGAATAATTGTTCATGGGTATGAATTACAGGAAACAAAGATATCATTCAAAAGCAAGAAGAGATCCTGACAGCTCTGCCAGCAATACAGCCTACAGATTGGCAGAACTATATGGTAAAGGATTACAAGCTGTGTTCTGTCAAACCTTTTGTTGTATTGGTTTTGATTCAATTAGCATTTCCATTTTAATTAATTCAGGATATTGTCATTTCCACCGTGGTCAACAAAATGATAATTAAAAACCATATAAATCCCGGAAATATGCAACCTTCAAATGTTATATATAGAACAATTAAGACATTTGTATGCGACCCTCATCCAAAATAATGAAAGAGAACAATGCACAGGCATAAAACCTAAAGGCCATCCAACAAACCTGTATCTGTCACAAAACTCAGATTTTGTTCTCCGCACAATCTGTGAGCATTTCAAGAAGCCAGTTGGCTTGAATTTATTTGTTTTAACGACTATACAAAATATAAGCCAAATGAAGAGAATACAGCACCTCTCTGCAGAAAACACTTAGAGATGTAATGTCTACTTTGATAATTCCCAGTTTGAAAAGGTTTAATTATAAAACTAGTGGGATTAAAACTTCCAGGACCCTTGGAAAAGCAAAAGATTTCTTCTTAGAACAGCTGAGGTACAAAACAGCTAAGCACAATGTAATTTAAGTCTAAAACATAATAAAGAACTAAACAAAGTCTAAAACATAATAAAGAGCTACACAATGTCTAGAAACATAAGAAAAAACTGCAAAAAGTCTACAAAGTAATGAAAGTCTAAAATGCAACCAATAACTGCACAAAGTCTAGAATGTAACAAAGACAATGTCTCAAATGTAACAAAGAACTACACTGTCTCAAAGAAAAAAAAACTACACAACATCTAAAACAGAACAAATACAGAATGTCTAAAACTTGAGAAAACAGTGCATAAAGTCTAAAATATAAGAAAGAACTACAGAAAGTCTAAAATGTAAAAAAGAAATACTAAAGCCACACATGCAATTCCCAAAAAGTCTAACAATAAGAAAAGAAGTTTCACGTCTATAACATAAGAAAGAACTACACAGTCTATGACATAACAACTATACAAAGTCTAAAACATAGCACCTACACAAAGTCTAAAACATAGGAAAGAACTACCCAACGTTTAAAACATAGCAACTACAGAAAACATAAGAAAGAACTACACAAAGTCTAAAACAAAACAACACACAAGTCTAAAACATAAGAAACAACTTGTCACGAGTCACACCGTGACCTCTATGCCGAGCTGCGGGCGTGTTAGTGTCCCCACTGCCCGTTGCACGCTGTACTTACCTCTCCATGCTCCCTGTATTTTAATCCTTGGTCTTCCCTGCTGCGGGCCCCATTTTCCCCTTGGGGCGAGCGCTGCCCTCTGTAAAATTTTGAAGGGCTAGCGCACTGGTGATTGGAAAAATCAGGGGCGCTGACACTATATCTTGTCTCCATGCCCGTTGCACCTTGCCAGATCCTTGGGGCGACATGTGTGAACGGGGCTGTGCCAAAGTCAAAACCCACCCCCCCGTTTGTATTTTTTAAAAATGCCCGCACCCATTATCAGGCACATTAAGGGAGCCCCCGTGGCACTTTGTAATGCGCCTGAGATCAGGGGGCATGCTGGGCGTGTCGCACTACAAGTTATGTGATGCAAATGGATAGAGTCCACCCATTGGAATAAGAACATTCCTGTCGACACAAGCAGAATATCTGCCTCTACTGTGGCAGTCCCGAGGATTTCCATGTGAATTGTCCATTGTGTCTGGGAAAGGCATGGGAGAGGCTTCCCTAAGTGTGAACACTACGTCTCCATGTCTGACCATGTTGGTCCAAACTCAGTTCCTCGTCTGGTACCTTGTTTCAAGCCACAGCTTTCTTGGATTCTGGTTCAGCTGGAAATTTCATTGACGCTTTTTTGATTTCCAAGTATCATCACCCCATAAGCCCTTGTTTATTTTGTCCATTAATGGAGAGTACCATTCAGTTTTGTACTGAACCTCTAACACTTCAAATGGGGGTGTTACATAAAAAGAAGTACTGCCTCGTTCCTCCTCAGTTGTTCTTCTGGCACTTCCCTGGCTACAACAGAGACTTTTCCAACTCATCAGGCCTATGACTGTCCTATTGACCTCCTGTTTGGCATAATGCCTCCTCCAGTAGGGTCTGGCCATTGCTTGTGCCCGAGACCCAGGCCGTCCGTCTATATTAAATAAAATCTACAGAAAGGCTTATTCTGCAAGTCCTCCTCTCCAGCCAGTGCCAGGTTCATATAAAATAAAGATGGTTCTCTTTGTGCCTGCATAAACTATTGGGGTCTCAACAAGATAACCATCAAAAAAACGCTGCCTATCATTTCCAAACTCTTTAACTGTCTTTGCAGAGCCAAGATCTTTAATAAATTTGATTTGCGGGGAGTCTACAATTTAAGTTAAGAAGAATGGAAGACCACCTTCAATACCTGTGACAGTCATTTTGAGTACATGGTGATGCCATTTAGCCTATGCAATGTTCCCACCATCCTCCAAGACTTTGTTAACGAGATCATTAGAGACCTCCTGTATGTCTGTGTCATGGTATATCTAGATGACATTTTGATCTAGCCACTTGATCTTGAAACCCATTGTGTCCACGTTCGCCAGGTTTTGAGAAATTTATGTAGCAATCATCTCTATGCCAAACATGAAAAGTGCATACGATCATTTGGCTGGCCACTGACCGCTTTTTCAAGAATGCCCATTTCATGCCTCTGCCTGGTGTACTTTCTGCTCCCCAACTTACCCATCACTTCTGCCAGCATATATTTCATCTGCATGGACTTCCTCTACATTTTGTCTCGGACCAATGGGTTAAATTCGTGTCTAAGTTTTGGTGTGCCCTTTGTACCCATCAAGTTAAATAAGATTTCTCCTCTCCATATCACCCTCAAACTAATGGGCAAGTTGAAAGGGTGAGTCAAGTACTGGGGAACTACTTGCGCCACTTTGTTTCTGGCTGTCAAGATAACTGGGCCAAACTTCTTCCTTGGGACAAGTTTTCATATGATCATCTGGATTCTAAATCTGCCGGGGCTTCACCGTACTTCATCGTTGATGGTCAACACCCTCGCCTACCTTTCCCTCTGTCCGCCTCCTCGGATGAACCTGCTGTGGATGCCCAAGTCCGTGGCATTACTGCTATCTGGGAAAATACCCAGTGTTTCAACAAGCAGCTTCACATACCAAGACTCAAGCGGACAAGATTAGCCACAAAATATGTCCACTTGAAGATCCCCAGTCGAAAGCTGGGTCCTCGGTTCTTGGGTCTCTTTGAAGTCAATCAATGCATTAACCCGGTGGCCTGCAAGCTCCATCTCCCTCCATCTATGCATATTCCAAACTCTTTCCATGTCTCACTTCTCAAGCCTCTGGTCCTCAACCACTTCTCCCGAAGGGCCGTGTCTCCTTCTTCTGAGGCCGATGCTGATGACATCTTTAAAGTAAAAGAAATCCTGGCAGAGAAGACCATTAGGGGAAGGGGTATAGGGTTGCGGGAAAGGGGGGTTTCGGGTAGGGAGGGGGACCGGGAAAACCAGAGGCCAATATTCTAGCTCTAGATCTTGTATATAAGTTCCACCAGACCAAAAAGAAGTGGAGGCTTACGAGGGGGATACTGTCACAAGTCGTGCCATGACCCCCCATGCCAGGCTGCAGGTGCTCCCGTTTCCCCACTGCCCAGCATGCACTGTACTCACCTCTCCACGCTCCTCTTCTGCTGAGGGCCTCTGCCCTGTGCCGGCACTTGCATCTCCGCTCCCTAGATGCAAATGTGTGAGATGTGAAATTTGAAGGCCCAGCACACTCGTGCTTGGATAATTACTGGGCTTGATCCTATATCTTGTCTCCACGCCGCTTGCACCTTGCCATCATTGGTGTTCTCTGGTGTGTTGCTGTAGAAAGTTACAGTGCTATTTTGTTATTTCCGTGTACTAGACCTCTTGCCCGCTTCTCTTGACTATATTGCCTACCCCCTGCCCTGGCCTTCCAGCCTGCTGATTCTGTACCATGCTCCCCACAGCTGCCACTGCAAGCAAGTCGCATCATGGGTAGCAACCTGGAAGTTTCCTGCCACTCAAATCTAACCGGCCTTGCGGTGGGCACTGGGGAAATAGAGGAGGCTCCTTAGACTCCGCTCCATGACGTGGCTTATACCACCACATGTGGTGGTCCAGTAGTTCTACTCCATAACTGTGACACAACTACACAAAGTCTTCAGCATAACAACTACACAAAGTCTTCAGCATAACAACTACACAAAGTCTTCAGCATAACAACTACACAAAGTCTAAACCATGAGAAAGAACTACCCAAAATCTAAAACACAACAATTAAAGAAAGTCTAAAACATAAGAACAACAGAAAGACTTAAACATAAGAAAGAACTACATAAAATCTACAACATAACAACAACACAAATTCTAAAACACAAGAAAAGACCAAACCAAATCTAAAACATAAGAAAGAAGTACAACTATATAGCATCAATATTGGCTCCCAATGGAAATGAAACTCTAAAACCTGTGTAAAATGCTTAATTGACCCTGTCAGTCTCCTTCTCTGCCCTAATTGCGGGCAACATAGGTTAGAGTTTGGGTTCTATATATTTCTAGGCTTTGATCCAGTATTTTTATACTATATAAAAGCTGTTTAAATGCTGCCTGGACAGAAAGTCTACATACAAATATATACAAGCTCATGCAGGAAAACCTGTGCGGACTGGGCTAACATGAGTCTGGGAAACATTTAACATATTCCTGCCCTGTATCATAATAATTAAAACAATCTCTAAGTACAATGGCAGATAGACCAGTGATTCCACAAAAAAATTTAAAAGTTAATAATTTCTATATATCCCATAAGGCGCAACTTGTGTAATTGGTAACAAACCGTAAAATTTTGGTTCCCCCATACTAAATTTAAAAATAACGTAAAAAAGTGTAAAAAAAACAAAAAACCTTACAGTTATTTTTCCCCCTTTTCCCTTTTCCCCAAAAACTAAAAAGAAAATTTAATAATAATGGACATGTGAGAAAACCCCAAATTTAGAAAAAAAAAAAACCAAGCCCTCATAAAGTTACAACTATATGCAGCAATGCGTAATGGTGGGGAAAATGGGGAAAAAGGTAGTTTTTGACTTTGGCCTTTTCCCCATTCCCCAGGTCCCCAAAAAATTTTTAGAGGAAAACCCTGGGAAGTAGTGGAAAAAAAAAGGGCCGGGGTTTTTTTAAAAAAAGCCCCACCTCTCAAAATTTTCAGCCCTTTAAAAGGGTTGGCTGTTTTTCGTGGTGCCAGAAAACCAAAAAGGGCTCCTTCCAGGTTTGTGGGGGTCCGACCTTGGGTGGGGGAGGGGCTGAATTTTTCCCTTTTTATTTTTCCCCAACCCTTCCCCAGTCGCAATTTGCCATGAAGGGGTGGACTTGGTCTGTACCCAAAGTTCAGGGGAGGGGTAAAGTGTCCAGTAAATCTCCCTATTACCCAGGTCCCCGGTTTCCCCGCAGGGGCAAACGTCCTTCCCATACCTATGCCCTTGGCCCCCCCTCCCGTGCCTTTCCCGCTACCCCTTTTCCTCCTCAGGGTAATGATGCACGCAAAACCCGATTGTCCACATGATAAAAAAAGGGAAAATATTTAAATTTATTAAAATTAGTGTGTAGCCACTTAAATTTTGGGGGCGTCGTCAAAGTTAAAATTTTTCCATGTAGTTATCTATTTTTATTAATCTATTATCTATCAACCTATCTATCTTGATTGGACTGATTGAACGGGAACTGTCCAATCGACCATTAATAGGCAATTTTTGTTTGGGCCCAAGAGGGATGTAATTTTAAATCTGATATAACAGTGAAAGACCCTTTTTGGATAGTGAAACATAGCACTTTAGATGATACTTTAAAGGGGGTTTTCTCCTTGGTTAATTCACCTTTCCTTTAGTCCCGGGTTTTTTTGGTTTCATTTTTAATTTGGGGCGTGTTTTCTGGCTTCTACTAGGCTGCAGTAGAAGCAGGGGCTGTGCTATAGAACCCCGTGCTGACGCCTATCAGGGGAGATTGAAAGGTCTGTAGCTATAGCAAAACCCGTGTGGGGAGCCCACAGGAGAGATTGAAAGGGCTTTTAGCCCTTTTGCGACCAGTGCTGGGAGCCTATCAGGGGATTGAACAGGTCTTTAGTTTAGGGAAACTGAGAAAGGGTGATGCAGCCAAAAAGGGGGGGATATCTCGGGAAAAGGTAGGACAAATTTTTAAAGGAACAAAAGTGCAGGGAAATTGTTTTTTTCAAGATCTTTAAAAAAAAAAAGCAGCGATCCCCGTAGTGGCAACCCTTTTTAAAATGCAATAAAAATAAGGGCGACATGTTCCCCAAAATTGAAGGGGAACGGTTTTTTTGGGCTATTTTGTGTTTAAAAAATACTCTTGACGCCGTATCCCTTTCCCTATAAATTAAAAGTAATATACAAAAAAAAAGGGCATTTTACGCTGGGCAAGACAAAATTTTAAAGGCCTTTTAAAAAAAGGGAAAAAAAATATTGTTGAAAAAGATACGTGATGCCTTTCCCTAAAGTAATGCGCCTTTTTTTGGCACATTTCTTTTTTTTGTAAAAGATACGCTATTCGCTGTGATTTGTGAAATTTTTTTTAAACATTTGAAATTACTATTTCAAGGAAAACCAAAAAGTCGATTTTTTTAGAGGATTGTACTTTCAGGCGGGGTTTTTTTCTCTGATTAAATGACCAAAAACTGCAAGGTACACCGATTTTTTAGATGTTGCCTTAAAAGGGGTTTTTTTTCACTACACTGTTCTTCTTTTCCTCAGTCCTGTTTTTTTTGGTTTCATTTTTAATTTGGGGGGTGTTTACTGGCTTCTACTAGGCTGCAGTAGAAGCCAGGTCTGTAGCTATAGCAACTAGTGCTGGCAGCCTATCAGGGGAGATTTAACAGGTCTGTAGCTATAGCGACCAGTGCTGGCAGCCTATCAGGGGAGATTGAACAGGTCTGTAGCTATAGCGACCTGAGGAGCTGATGCAGCCCATACAAGAGGAGATATCTAGGAATAGGTAGGACACTGTTAATGGACACATGTTACAAAGTGACTTGTTTTTGCCAGATCTTTAACATAAAAAGCAGCGATCCCTGTAGTGAGACAACCCCTTTAAAGATGCAATAACTAAGGGCGACATGTCCCAATATGCAAGCACTGTTGTTTTTGTCTATTTTGTGCCAAAAATACTCTTGACGCCATATTCTCGATGTAAATGAACTGTAACATACCAAAACTAGGCGCATTATTCGCCGGGCCCGACACATTGTAATGCGCCTAAAAAGGCGCATTACATATAGTAGCAATGATACGCTGTGCACCCCCATAGCACAATGCGCCTTTTTAGGTGCATTACATATCCTGTTAATGATACGCTATACGCCGCGATTTGCGCAATGCGCCTTTTTAGACACATTAGGCTTACTATGCGAGGTATATCAGACTTTTTATCAGATTTTTGAGAGGATTGTACTTTCAGGCGCACTTTACACTGAATAGGTAGGACACTGTTAATGGACACATATTGCAAAGTGACTTGTTTTTGCAAGATCTTTAACATTAAAAGCAGCAATCCCTGTAGTGAGACAACCCCTTTAATGTGTATAGGGACTGGCAACAGCAGGATGGTGCAAAGCCATTTTTGAAATTATGAGAACAGAAGAAAAATACTATTCATCCAGTCACCAGGAGTCAAACACAATTTGACAATAAAGAATAGCCATAAAAATTGCATAAAACTTAAGTCTTGAGTCGCTGCCAAGGTGTGCTGTACAGAGAAAGGAGGGAGGGGGAGCGCTCTGACAGTCTTCTCCTCAAACTGAATTGACAAATGGCAGCTGAGCATCCTGGGATATCAGCAGATTGTTTATAAAACTGCTTTTTTTTTTTTTATAACAGATGTCATCAGAAAATGAATTTGAATAACTTGCAAATGTTGCTTGAATGAGTCACCGAGTGTATTCAGTGCACAAATCTCTGCATGTTCATATAGTTCCACCTGCACTATCTGTATATAACATCACTTCTAGTTTGTGTTGCTCTCCCACAGCTTGAGAAGGCTCCAGGTTCACCCCTGACTGTCCCTGGTCAGAATACACATACGCTTTCCTGCCTTTACATCCTGTGCTTCCTCACTGCAGAGTCTCCACATTGTCCTCGGATGCCCTCAGTGTCTGTCGCATAGGGAGAGTTCATACTGTTTCTGGATTGTAGAACGTATCCGAAGAGCAAATCACATCCGACCTTATGTACCGTGGGGAATGCATCTCGATTAGGCACTTTTCTCGTGATGATCACAAACTATCTCAGGGGTGAGTTACTTATTTGCATTTCAAAATTGTAACAAGTTGGCAAATATCTTCTTTTAGAACTAAGGCTATGTTCACACGGCTTAACTGCGGGACGTAATTACGCCGTGTGGCCGGGGCGGGGGAGGGAGCAGGGGGCGGCACCTCGCCGGCCCATAGACTATCACTGCTAGCGGCGCGTATACGCCACTGGTAATTCACATGTCACTTATCTCCCCCCGCGGCGTATTGTGCGAGCGGTGAGAGGAGACGTAATCCATAGTCCTCTATGAGAACTGTGGCTTACCGTAATGAATGGGCCGTTTTCAGCCCGTAATTTGCGCACTCCGGCACGTAATTACGGACCGAATTACGGCCCATTTTAAGCCTTGTGAACATGGCCTAAATATTAACATATTGAACATTGTTGCCGTAAGGCGATGTTCACATGGCTTATTTCTGGCACGGATTTCAGCCGTATTGCACGCCGTATTTGCGCTGCAGTACAGCTGAAATCTGTGCCAGGCATTACGGTAATCCACAGTTCTCATAGAGAACTATGGATTCCGTCTCTCCTCCCCGCTCGGCGAATACGCCGGGGGGGAGAAATTGCGATGCACATTATCCGGGCGGGATGCGCGCCATGGATAATGGCTGTCTATGGGGCCGGCGAGCTGCCTCCCCCGCCCCCGCCCTGCCCCGTACACACGCCGCAATTGCGGGTGAAATCCGTCCCGCAATTACGGCATATTTCAGCCGTGTGAACCACTCCTAAGTATATGATACTTACAAAAGTCTGCTTATGCTCACACTATTAGGCTATGTCTACACTGCAAAGGACAAAAAACGTCAGAAAGCTGACGGCATTTTGTCCTAAGCCGGACCGCAGTTTGTGTTGCAATTTTAGTTTTTGCCGTCGGCCCGTACTATTGAATGTACAGGAAACCAATGGCAAAACGCGTGCTTCTGGTGGAGGATGCCTCATGTTGCCTATTCTGCTGATAACGCAGTGGTCAAAAAAGCAGCATGAGATTTTCATTGCTGTCTATACACCACAGTGTATGGGCGGATTCTCGGTGGTTTCAAACTATTGAAACCGCCGAAAATCTGACGGTATTCCTGTGCTGTGTAGACATAGCCTGATGGTCTGTCTACGCGACAAGGGTTTTCAGTTGGATTTTCAGATGATTTTCAGATTTGAAAACCGTCCGTAAACCGACTGCCAGCTCTCCACATAGACTTTAACCCCTTACCAACATAGGATGTATAGATACGTCCTGATGCCGGTAAGGGGCTTTGTAGCGGGATCGCAGCGCACTACACAGCCACTGGGTGTTAGTGGCTAATTGCAGCTAACACCCAGCAGTTACAATGCGGGGGTAGGTTGGGGGTGGCACCACCTGCACTTTTTAACCCCTTAGACCCCGCACCAAGGATGGCTGCGGCGTCTAAAGGAATGAGAAACGGTGCCGTGCACCGTTCCTCACTGTGATCGTGACATCAGCGGCGAAATCGTGGGGCCCAGATCACTTAACATGGCAGCTGGAAACCTTGTTAAGGGTTTGGGTCCCTTTAGGGTCTGAAACAGGGATCCAAACACGCATCTAAAAGAGTATCCAAAAACATATTGAACATGCTGTGTGAACATACCCTGAAAGGACCTCAACATGTGAGTGCTTGATCGTAGGCGTGTGAGTGATTTTTTCATCAGTATCTGCTCCTGTGCGGCTTTACCCATGTAGAACTGGGGCTTTTATTGCCTCCTGCTGGGAATGGATTTTTGACCTGCCTCTATATCATTAAGTATAACCTTTTTTTCTGTGATTTAATTATGAATTGTAACTGTTAAGATTGTTGTTCCTCAGAGAAGTAAAACAGAGAAGTAAAGACATCTATTGCAATATACAGTCTGTAATCCATACTTTAAAGAGTACCTATCACCTCCACACAAACACTCAAAAAATGAAAGTAGATGAAATTAGAAGACTTTCCTTTAATACATGTAATTAGCAAATCAGAGGATTTACCTTAGTATTACAAGCAAACATGTTGTACTTTCACTTTTCTCAGGCAGGAATCATTATCTAGGAGGATTCCTTCTGTGGGAGATAGCAACTGTACAGGGGGAGGTGATGACATAGCTGCTTGTACAGGGTAATCGGAGTTTCTCACTACATACAGTGCAACAGGTGCAGCAAACAGGACACAGTGTGACAGGGTTTACCTGTTGCTGCCAGTCTCCTCCTCCATAGCACACAGGCATCCACATTACATTGCTTCTAGTGTTATAATATCCAGCACAGAAATAGCAGCCCAGAGTTTACCAGAGTGCACACATGTTGTGGACTTCCTGACTTCCTCCTGTACAGTGGACTCTTCCAGCTCAGAAGCAGTTAGTTTTACAAGCTGTCAACATAGTGATCCATCAAGTTGTCATGTGCTGACTTGAGTCAACTTCAGTGCTGTCTTAAAGCGCCAGCACTTTTTTTTAAAAACTAAAATGCTTTATTTTCCCAATGAAACATTTTTAAGGAAGTGTTTGTATTTTAGTCTACAGTTACTTCATGAGGTTTCCTTGGAGATGATAGGTTCTCCTTAAAGAGGAAATCTATCTTCCACTCAAACCTCATGTAACACAAGGGGTGTAACTAGAATTTAGAAGGAACAAATATAAGATTAGATGCCCCCCTCCACACAATGGCTGGGAACTAAAATAGAAGCATAAATAACAATAGTTATAGGTATAGATAGTAGCACAAAACCCACAGAGAATCCACATAGTAGTGCTCAACAGAAGAAAGCCTCTAACTTGTCTTATCCGACAAAAACATACATTGTCCGCTCAAGCCCTGAGCCCCATAGCAGTTACTACTGCTGTTGTTACCCCTATGTGTTACATCCTGTACAAAAGGTACCAAAACTCCCCACTCTACAAAATTGGAGTCACATCTCTTTAAAATATCCAATACTTTATTCTATCAAATATATAAAAACATACAAAACATACAAAAAATTGGAAACAAAGTGGGGAAAATCACTATCAACAAGCACCCATATGTGAACATAAAAGTCATAAAAGTCCTCTGAAGAAGCCATTGTGGCGAAACGAGCTGTATGTGTCTGAGACTTGTCATATATTCCATATTGTCCTCTGAAGAAGCCATTGTGGCAAAACGCATCAGGACTGGAGGCCGGTGGTGTGACATCCCCTTCTTTTAAGATGGGTAATTGTTAAAGCATTATTTTTGGGCTAATTATGGCTATTATGCCTTTTGGATATTAATTTGGCTCATGTTCCCTGTCTTGGGATATCTTGTGTGATATTTGCTTAGGGCATCCTTACTAATTTAAATTTAGCTTTCCAATATGTATTTAATGGTCTTGTGACCTTCTGTGGGTTGTATGTGTCTGACACTTGTCATATATTACTTATTTTTTGGATAGACACATCTACCTAAGTTGCGCTACGTTACATGCTTTTTGATAGCGATTTTCACCATTGTGTTTCCAATTTTGTATTGGTCTTCCTTTTTTTTTTTCTTTTTTTTTTATATTTGATAGAATAAAGTATTGAATATTTTAAAGAGATTTGACTCCAATTTTCTTGGTTGCATATCCCTATGTGTTACATGTTGCTGCTGATATCAGAATAGTGACTTATCATGTGTCTGACTTTTACTTTACTTCTGACTTGGATTTTATTCTATTCTTTCCTGTTAGGTTTTCTATTAGTTCTTTTTGATCTTTTGAACTCCATCCTTACATGTTTCAGGACTACTATTTTTTTCTGTGATACTCTATAGTTCTTTGCATACAATTGCCGCCTTGTAGGGATGACTATTATATTCTATGTACCTTTGCATGTTCAAAGATGAACTAAAATAGAATTATACAATAATCAAAAAGGGTAACTTCAAAGTAGGAATAATCTATAGAAAGATAAGTCTACTTGTCAGAGCTATAATGGGGATCTCTTTTCTATCAGGTTTCCATTATCTTTGACCGGCAGAATATCGTAATCTGCTGCAGTATCCTACAGTATATAGGATATTATAGACATCAGAAGTCAATTTGATCCATTAGATAAATCATATCCATCACGACTCCCTTAAAAATGGAAGCCAGTGTGAATAGAGCCTGTGATAACAGATATGTACAGCTATGCATTTGGGTCACATGCCATTATATAATGACATGCACCGCTTTAGCATACACCATATGTTCAGACAGCAGATGTTCCATTGTTCTATCACATGATTGAGCCCCATGAGGCTTCAGCCAGAAGGAACTTTCTGAATAATTTAGTGCATCCATTGAAATATTTTCCTCCTCTTCTTCTTATGTCTTATACAACTGGAAGTTTAACTAAGTCTTGCCAGTGTAAATGTCAGAGGCAGGCGTGCTGAGTCACCCTAGGATAATTAATTGCCGAAAGACACACAGTAGTCGCAGATTGAGAAGTGGGAGAGCTGATGACTCCTGATCTGATGCAATGCCCCAGTGCTACCCACTGATGCAAGAAAATGATAATTCCTTACCGACATCACTAATAATAGCAATATATGATGGCGGTTTTAAGATTATTCCAGGTGAAAAGCTGCATTTTGTTTTTGCTGAACGTCTTCTGCTCAAGTGGCCGAGTAACTTTATCTTTACCTTATTTGTCCAGAATACTTTGTTTCAGAAGTGGGCATTGCCTCTGTGGTTCCTTGCTGTACGCCCCCCAAGAATTCATTTTGCTTCTTTCCTAGGGTAGAATAAAATAAATCATAATAGTGGTGAGAAGTTATTGAATAGTGTGGCTCAAATCTGTCCAGTTTTGGTTTCATACTGGTGGGGCTGAAAATGTTGGATTCAGTATGTTCTTTAACCCTTTTTTTTTTTTTTCCCCGCGCTAAAAATCCCTACTCCTAACTGTCTGGTATGGGGCCCTGTACCAATAATCCCTCATATTTTATCTGCCCAACGTGTGGGACAAGGGTGTCGTGTTTTTTTTTGGGAACCCAAAAAAGTGCGGGGCCCCGCCAAATCTAATAGTAGGGGTGTCACTAATAGGTTGAAAACCCAATGGTATAGTACTTATGGCCCCCTTCTGTATCGCTTAAACACACTCCCCCGGCCACTTTATTGGACACGTCCAACGCTCTTTAAACCATTAATTTCAATCACCCAACACAGGCGCAACCAGGCTTTTAGGCAGTGACATGGTCAAAAAAAAATCTCCTCTTTCAAACCGAGCATAATATGGGGAAAAAAGGTGATTTGAGTTTTTTTGAAGTGGCAGGTTTTTTTGGGGCAAAAGGGTGGTTGGTATTTCGAAACTGCTGATCTCCTGGGATTTTCACGCAAACCATCTTAGGGTTTAAGAAATGGTCCGAAAAAGAAAAAAACCCATGAGGGCAGTGCTGGGGGGAAATGCCTTGTTTGTCCCAGGGGTCAAAGGAGAATGGGGGCAGACTGGTTCGGCTGATAAAAAGGAAAACAGTGACTCAAAACCCCCCTTTAAAAAAAGGAGGCAGAAGAGCATCTCTAACGACTACGGCGAATTTTGAGGCGATGGGCTACAGCAGCGAAGCCACCCCGGGTGCCACTCCTTTCAGCAAAACGGGAAACTGGGGCCCAAATTTCCCAAAAGTATCGAAATTGGCAGAAAAAGATTGGAAAAAACGTTCCCGGTCTGATGACTCTCTTTTGCTGCGACATTGGATGGTAGGGTCAAAATTTGGGGCGTCAACAACTAAAAGCATGGACCATCTGCCTTGTTCAAGGGTTTCAGGTGGTGGTGGGGTGTTGGGTGGGGAAAATTTTTTGGCACTTTTTGGGCCCCTTGGTCCCAAAATTTGGCATCGTTGCAACACCTTTTTGAATCTTGCCTGAAATTGAGGCATTCTAAAGGCAAAAGGGGGCCAACCCGTTACTAGCTGGTGTACCCAAAAAGTGGCCGGGAGTGTATATGCAATTGTAAAACCAGTAGCCACCCCCCCCTTATGGAGATATTTGGTGGTTTTTTATTGGTTTTTTGCATTTATGTAAACTCCCCCTGCATTTCTGTGGGTTTTTTTGCATGCTGGTGTGAACACTTTAAATAATGTGCAGTTTTTTTTATCACAAATTTTTCCCCAGCAGTGGGGGTGTGTGGTGCTGCTCAGCAATCGGCACCCGTTATTTTTTCCCCGGTAATATAGCTAGGCTGCCTGTACAGGTTCATCTGTCCCGTATTGAGCTGTGAATGTGGCCCAAAAAATTGCAGTGTTTTTTAAACATAGTCCTAACCCTAAACTGGAGTTTATTTATTTATTTATTTTTTTTTACTTATTAAATTGATAAATGAAACAAATGGAAAATTTTTGTTTATGGGAATTTTTTACATTACTTGCAGTTATTTTTAGATTTGTTTTAATTTCTAAAACCTAAATATATTAATGTTTTTATCTATGAACATGGCCCCTATACATAAATAATAAAAGTGGCGTTTTAACTCTGATAAAGATTGTTTTTAAAAGCGCTATGAGAAGATGGCAATGGGCTACTTGCCAACTTTAAAGGGGTTTTGCCACGAAGTAAAATCGAGGTGGGAAGTTTGAAAATTAAATAATAAACATTTCCACCATTCATCCTTATTAAAAATTCTGGACCGTTTTTGTTTTAGCTGCTCCTTTAGTGATCCATTGTTTACAGCTCGTCTCCAGGGGTTACGACCAGCGCTGAGAGCTTCTCGGTCTTGGTCGCACATGCTCAGACAACACCTCTCCTGTCTGGCAGCTACTGAGTGTTCAAACCCCAGGTTCTGTCATTCTACTCCTGTCCTTTGGACTAGTTAGTAATTAGTCAAACAGTGCAAATAAAAAAAGAAACCTCATTGAGGTCTGTGCATTGATAAAGAGGAAAAAAATCCACAGGTTCAGTTCCTGCCGGGATTTGAACCAAGGACCCTTGTGCTTTAAAGCAAAGATGTTACCTCTGAGCTACAATGTAGCTACTTACAACTCTACACATAAACAAACCTTTCTTTGACTACAGAGAGGAAAGGCCTGGTGATGTCATTCTGCTGGGTCACATGATACGCAATTCAATCAAATCACACATGCCCCCTTCTGAGCACACAGAGCTGAAGAGCTGGATGCAGAGGTATGAAATGAGATCATGGCAAAACCCCTTTAAGTTAGAATCTTCATGAAAGTCTACATGATAAAGATACATAAGAAGCAACTTATAATGGCAACTAGCCAGGTAGTCAGATTTGAATATATATAAGTGAGGATTGAAAATGTAACCTATTAAAGTGTGATTTGAAGTGTATTGACCAATTGGATGCTGAATGTCCACCGATTGACTAAAGTTTGTGAACCAATTAAAAGTGATACTTTAGTTATGTAATTTGCTCCAGAGGGTATATAATAAACCCTAAACCCCTCCGACATTGGAATTTGTTGGGGTCTGCATGCTGACACTCTTTCTGTGGCTCCTCTTATTCCCCGTCGACGTCACTTCACTGGTTACACGAGAATCTGATAACCGGTTAGCACCTAGGCTTACCGTGACAATAACTTACCAATTCCTCTGAGCTGCTGTGTCACTTCTGGGTCCAATGTCTCATCAATAACTCTAATGTGGTCAGAAGTGATGTCAGATGGATGTCACATTAGAGCGACAGCTTTGCAGGACCAGGAGCACTGGGGAAGTGGTAAATTAACCTATTCAAAACCAGTAAAAAACCCTAACCACAATTAAAAGTTTGTAACGCCGCTGGTTGGCCCAGATGACAACAAGAGAAGTGGGCAATCACAAGGGCACAAATGGTGATGAAAGAATAAAATGACTGGAATCCAGAAGCAAGACACCAAAAAACATCTGACTGTAGCAACCAACTTTCCCTAACCTGTCCCTAAAGATGACCCTAACACTAAACACCCCTGGCACTATCACAATATCCTTACCAAAGTCCCTCACTATGCTGGCCCTAGCCAAACAGCTCAGAACTCAGGAGTAGGACATACTGCAAGATTGACCCAGGGCAGAACAGAAGCAACAGAGAACTAGAGACAAACAGGGCTCTAACAAACAAGGAACAGATAACTAGCAAAACAGGAATGAATGTTATGAGCTCATAAGACACAAACTCCAGCTACCAGTGTAGACAGCAACCAGGCATAAAGTGAAAATCTGCTTCATAGAGGCTACCAAATCAACCACTCCCTAATAAGCAAGCTCACATGTGTGCATGGTCAGCTGATAGTCCAGTGAGTTGTTTGAGGCAGTTGCATAGCAACAGCCTCATCTGATCTAGTAAGCTGGAGAAGAAGAAACGGTGGGAGAATTCCTGCCATTTGTAACAAGGTTATAGGGGTTGTCTCACTACATTGATTCATCTTACCTCAGTCCTGTTTTCTTGGTTTCATTTTGAATTCAGGGGTGTGTTTACTGGCTTCTACTAGGCAGCAGTAGAAGCCAGTCAGCAAAGGTTCTTTAGCTATAAGCCAAAAACCCGTGCTGGCAGCCTATCAGGAGAGATCGAACAGGTCTGTAGCTATAGCAACCAGTGCTGACAGCCTATCAGGAGAGGTCGAACAGGTCTGTAGCAATAGCAACTGAGGAGTTGATGCAGCCCATACAAGAGGGGATATCTAGGAATAGGTAGGACACTGTTAATGGACACATATTGCAAAGTGACTTGTTTTTGCAAGATCTTTAACATAAAAAGCAACAATCCTTGTAGTGAGACAACCCCTTTAAGGTTTTTGTAACAGTCCAGGATTCAAATCGAAGTGCTAGATTTCAGGTTGAACTTCTCTTTGACCCAACAAAAAACCATCAAAAACACACTTTAAAAAAACTGACTGTTAAATTTTATTTTACCATATCCCCTTTTAGACCTTAACTGGAAATATGAGAATTTCACACGACTCGATTTTCTTGAAGTTGGATTTCAAAACCGCTGTTTTTACAAGAACATGTTCATTCTTCTGCCGTATTAAAGGTAAACATTTCTTTTATCCATCAATTGGGCAGTTTACCATCAACTGAGTCTCTGGGTAGACCGGACAGTGTATTTGCTATGTTCTATATGCATCAGTGGACATGGCGGTTATCTATGGGCTTATCCTCTGCTTTACCTCCTAGTCATCAAGGGCTATACAATACATGGAAACCTCTAAAGAAGCATCCATGCTATCTATAATACATGAAAAAAACTTTGAGATTCTTAGTTCACATGTATTGATCAAAAAATCCTTATGCCACCATGGGCTTACAACGGGATTTCAAGGCGGGTGGTCCTACTCTATCTTTACCTCTCACTAGAGTCAAATTCAGACTTCTCATTGGGTCAACAGACCTACATAATCCAGAGAGAAAAATAAAAAAAAAAACACCAACCTTGCACGCTTACTGCACTGATATAACAAGCTTTGGAAGTGGGCAGGGTGCAAGAGACCAAAATGTAGGCATCCATTCCTCCCTTTATAAATTAAAAGCAATATATGCCAAATACAACGTATAGTTCTGCCCAAAAAACATTTCTGAAAAACACAATGTGAACCTGAGTGCTACTGGCTTGGTTGTGGTATATATACACACACATTCCAATATCAGTGGCACACCAACTGCTAGAATGGCTATACAATACATGGAAACCTCTAAAGAAGCATCCATCCTATCTATAATAGATGAAAAAAACTTTGAGATTCTTAGTTCACATGTTTTGATCAAAAAATGCTTATGCCAACCCCGGCTTACAACGGGATCTCAAGGCCGGGTGGTCCTACTCTATCTTTACCTATCACTAGAGTCAAATTCAGACTTCTCATTGGGTCAACAGACCTCCAGAATCCAGAGAGAAAAATAAAAAAAGCATCAACCTTGCACGCATACTGCACTTATATATCAAGCTGTGGAGAGAGAAAAATAAAAAAAATCCTAATCATCAAGGGACATGAGCATATGCCATTAACCCTTTATGTAGTTGTTGTCTTTGGTTGCTTTGGGTGTTAATGTTGTTCTTCCTGATGAACCCTGGTATTTGGGAGAAACGCGTCAAAGTAAAAGTAACAGTTGCACATTGACTCTGTGATCTATACAGTAACCACTTAGTTTTTTGTTTGGCTGATATTTTATTACTATTAGCTTATGTCTGTTGATATAGACCTTGTTCATTTATCTTTTTGGTGGATTTCTTGTTCTTTGTTGTATTTTCTTGCTGTATATCTCTGTGTGTCTGTAGGTTTCGATATATTATTTAAGGATATATTTTTTCTGTCTGCTTTAACCTAGGAATATACTAGGGCGTTACTAGGCTAGGTTCCTGTCGGGGTTGCCCTTATTGGGGTGGTTACATTGCATTTGATGGATAGGCAGTTCGTGGTCTGATTAGGGAAGATGTAGGGAAATTCTAGTTTTTTATTAGATGTTAATAAAAGGTATTTTTTAGATTTATCGGGTCTAAGGTTTATACTTTTCTTGGTAGTTTATCAGTAAACATTTCTATGTCAGATCCGCCTCCAAAACCCCATAGAGATGATGGGACTCGTTTTCTGACTGTAAATCCGGTGGAAAAAAAACAACCAATATCAACATTGAAGACCACTTCAAAATACTCCTCAGACGTGTTTTTAGAATTCAGAATCTGAGGAGTATTTTGACTTTTGCTGTGTGGACCTACCCTTAAGCTGAACTCACAAGGTTGGTCTGGCCTGGGAACGTTCACAGTTATTCGAAATCTCCACATTTAGATGATCCTCCGCACAGTGAAAGATTGATGTCCAGTTGGGATCTTTCTAAATTCCTTTCTAGACCCATAGAGATCTATCATCTTCTTCCTGGAAGCCTGAGAGAGAGTTTTGGAGTTAGGTATTCTAGGGTAATTTTTAAGAACCAAGAAGAAAGCAAACTAAATCTCCAAGATTAAAATAAGACCACTATAGAAATTGCTGTAAAATTACTGCCCATGGGGAAAAAATAGCCTGGAAATCTCTTCAAAATCGCTCCAGTCATGCGAGAAGCAGGCAATTTCTCTTTTTAATTGCTTCATGCTAGGATCTCTGAGAGATTAGTATAAGCTTCATTTTTTTCTACACTGTGGAACATGAAAACTGAATGGAAATCTCTTGAACATAATTTGTTAAAGTTTTGATGACTCTTTAAAAAAAAAAAAAAAAAATATTAAACTCACTACATAGGAGGGTCATAATGCAATGAGGCTAAACCATGATAACCGCCAAGCAGGTTCTGCTGAATGTCTTGAATTACTTGAACTTCCAACCTAAAAGCACAGCAAGTAGTGATAATTCACATATAGCAACTGCGGTTTGCCCTAAATTTTTGCAAGCACCCAAAGTCTACTAGATTCGACTACATCAGGCATACATGATTAACCTAAGTCTATAAAAACACAAACAATGGTATAAATCCTAGGAAACCTATAAAATTTAACTTTTAATGATACAATAATAAAACTAATGCAAGGGATAAACACTACACTAAACTGACAGAAGAACTAACCCTATCAAAACTGGCTACCTATGACAAATGGGAAGATCGCCCTAATAAGGGCGTTCCCAAACAGGAACCTATCTAAACTATACCCTAACACTAGCTAAAGAATATTACTAACAATCCAAAATACAAGATATAAAGAATAGGACTAAATATGAAATGTCCAAATATATATAAAAAAAATAGGACGTAATTAATAAATGGAGAAAGTAGAATATAAGATAGTAAATCCACAATCAAAATGTATATATAGCAAAGATGTATACTAGGTCCATAATAACTAGTGAAAGAAAGGTCCACTATGTACACTAAACATCCCAAATAATGTGTTTCCCATCAAACATAACACACCACTTTCCAGTTCTTCTGTCAGTTTAGTGTAGTGTTTATCCCTTGCATTAGTTTTATTATTGTATCATTAAAAGTTAAATTTTATAGTTTTCCTAGGATTTATACCATTGTTTGTGTTTTTGTATTGCATATTGTTTTGGGTATATCCGGGGTCATTTATCTGTGTAGGAAGTGCTTCTCCCCCTATTTATTTCAAGTGGAGAAATAGTAGTTTGTTAACCTAAGTCTAGCCTAATGATAGTCTAACCTCGTGTAGCTGATCTGGTGCGCTTGATTGGTTTTGTGCTAGAAATAAAATGAAATGTGCACATATTGAACACAAGTCTTGCGCTATGTTGAACCATATTGCTCTACGTGTACTTCATTCAAAAATTCCATTGATATTTTGATATGAAGAAGTGGTTTCACTGAATTTTTATATAGGAGGAAGAAACAGACAACTTGAGACTGGTCTAGAAAATTTATTTAGGAACCCTTTTTCAGCAATCAGGCATAAAAAGAATAGGAACATCAACGACATCATGTATCCATCTCAAGGCCACAGGCTATGTTCAGACCATCATGTCATTTTTGTGACCCATGAAAGCTTAGACACAGAGGGCAGGGATGGACACGGTCTTGACACCAAGGGACCAGCTCTCTACTTTACCTGGAAGAGGCAGCCAGCACATGGAACAGGCACCTTTTTGAGTTTGGAGCTCTGGTTCGCACCTCTCCACTACTCTATCCACCAATTCACAAGGAGTGTCACTGCTTTTATGGCTTGTCCTCGTGGCAAAGGTTTTCAGTTGGTTTTACAGGCTGTTTGCAGTCTTTTCTGTCCGTAAAGTGACTGTCAATCTTTTACATTGATTTAAAGAGAAAATCCGTGCAACAGTCCACACGGCACGGACTTTCCACCTGACGGTTTTTAAACACCTCCGGCGTTCTTAGAACATTCTTAGAACTTAGAACATGTTCATTCTTCCGCCCGGTTTGTGGGCAGAACATGAACATGTTGGTGTGAATGGGGACAGCTTGAATCCGCAAACCATGGACAAAAGCCGTCCTCCAAAAAAAGACAAAATACTGGTCTGAAAATCTGACCGCTATTTGGTCTTAGCCCTAACCAGACACCCTAACCACCCTCCAGTGGTCCTTCATGTGCAATCATAATGCTTATGTGGCCCTCTATGAAAATGAGCTTCATATTTTCATTTAAGTTAACCATTGCTAAAGTTCTGGCAGGAGCCGCAAATTGGAAGTAAATAGACGATATACTGACTTTTTAGATGAGCTAGCAATAACAATTCCTCATAAGCTTTATGTAAAAATTAATGTTAAAGGGGTTGTCTCACTCCAAGGATTGCTGCTTTTTATGTTAAAGATCTTGCAGAAACAAGTCACTTTGCAATATCTGTCCATTAACAGTGTCCTACCTATTCCTAGATATCCCCTCTTGTATAGGATGCAACAGCTCCTAAGGTCGCTATAGCTACAAACATGTATGATCTCTCCCGATAGGCTGACTTTTGCCAAGGCACTGGTTGCTATAGCTACAGACCTGTTTGATCTATCTTGATAGGCTGTCAGCACTGGTTGCTATAGCTACAGACCTACTTCTACTGCAGCCTAGTGGAAGCCAATAAACACGCCCCTGAATTCAAAGTGAAACAAAACAGGACTGAGGTGAGATGCATCAATGTAGTGAGACAACCCCTTTAAGTTCATTTTGTTAGTCTTGATTATAGTTGGCTATTGATATTCCTGCTATATCATTAGATTACAATTAGTGTTGTACTGTGGATTCGGGTCAATGTCAAATTCAACCCAAATCCAAGTAATGTGATGAAACTAAACTTTGGAGATAATCACAAGAAAATTGACCCTAATCCTAATCTTAGTTTCGGTTAGGAATTTCTAGTAGCTTTTAATGGTTAATTTACCGGTCCCTCGTAGCTCTTGGTGCGGCGTCACTTTTAGTTTGATGTCACATCATCATTCCTGGACCAGCCCCAATTTTGGTTGACATCACTGTTATTATTGATGTGGACTAGTGTTGAGCGATTATTATTGACAAAGTTGAAATCGGCACATTTTTTATGTTGATCGAAATTTTTAGATCATGCGGTAATTTAGGTTAAACTCTGTGCATCATCTATTAAGATCGCGACATTTTCTGCGCTTCCTGTCATTTTGGCGGCCAGCAAATCAGCTTACAGAATAGAGCAGGGTGAGCTGTGTGTGCGACGTCATGACTGGGATGTGTATGGTTGCGATTGGCTGGAAAAATCACATGACCTCGTTTTACATAGAACAGCCCTTCCTGTTCATGATCAGTGTCTCTCAGCGTCTCATAGCAGTAGGACGTGCGCTCTGCCTGTGTCCAACCAGCTCAGCGAAATTATTCTATTTCTTCACAGAGAAAGCTCTACTGTTAGCTGTGATCCTACAACTTAGTTAGATCAGAGATTGGAAGATTTTATGTAGTTAGGTAGAGAATTTTAAAGGAGCATCTACCGCTGTAAAGTCACGGAGGGGAGCGGAGGGGGGGGGGCCCCCGCGGGCAAACACAGACAAGCTCTATAAAGAATACTGGATAAAGTTCACCAAGACTTAGTGTAGACATTGCACTGCAATAGCTTTATTATTAACAGTTTTCTATTGAAATATTTCCTGGATATTGGGCAGCCTGAACTTATATTAGGATACACATCTTTTCTAGTAACTGCAGGTCTCTTTGTTAGGTGCAAAACTCCACTTTTATTATCAGTATACATTTCAGATAGGTGTTCTTTTTCAATTTTGCCCATTCCAGCTTTGTTGATATAGCCACCTTGCAGTTAAATTAGAATCCAGCAATTTTGTAGTCAGCACAGGTTGATAGGTGCCAAAAATACCTTTTATTATCCGAATACATTACAGATACGTGTTTTTTTCACTTTGGCGCACTACAGCTTTGTTCATTGAGGCACCTTGCACTTAAATGTGAATACAGCAATTTTGTAGTCACCACAGGTGAATTGATAGGTGCCAAAAAATACCTTTTATTATCCGAATACATTACAGATACGTGTTTTTTTGCACTTTTGCCCAGTCCAGATTTGTTGATAGAGCCACCTTGCAGTTAAATTTGAATCCAGCAATTGTGTAGTTACCACAGGTGAATTGATAGGTGCCAAAAAATACCTTTTATTATCCGAATACATTACAGATACGTGTTTTTTCACTTTGGTGCACTACAGCTTTGTTCATTGAGGCACCTTGCACTTAAATGTGAATACAGCAATTTTGTAGTCACCACAGGTGAATTGAAAGGTGCCAAAAAATACCTTTTATTATCCGAATACATTTCAGATACGTGTTTTTTCACTTTGGCGCAGGCCAGCTTTGTTGATAGATCTACTTTGCAGTTAAATTTGAATCCAGCAATTTTGTTTTGATTTGAGGGATTTGAGAATAGCTGTGATTTGCCGTCTTTTAATAAGAGACTTTCCAAAACTCTTCCATACCTTCTCAAATTTTTATATTTCTGAACATGGAGCGAAATTCAGGTGGTAAGCGAGAAAAGAGGGGGGTAGGACATGGAGGTAGGGGGTACGAGAGAAGGTGCTCCTTCCAGTGTGGCGAACAACACGTTGCCAGAGGATCGTCAATTGCAGAACTGTCAGGCCTGTCATCGCTGGGTCAAGCCTGTGAATCTCAGTAACGAACAGCGTCGCCATCTGTCCTTCAGTGGTTAATGCAACCTGCATCCAGCACAATTGTCATGTTTTGAATTTTTTGGGGCATTTTGCTGTGAAATGCAGCTAGACTACAGGTCCTATGGTAAAAAATGTGGTTTCTAACAGACATTTGTTCTTCACAATTGTCAAGAGTGGCTCAAGGGTGAGGGTTTGCTGTCAGAAACAGGAATAGGTAGGACACTGTTAATGGACACATATTGCAAAATTACTTGTTTTTTGCAAGATCTTTAACATAGTATCAATCCCTGTATTGAGACAACCCATTTAATTACAATTAAAAAAGAGAAACAAAGACATGGTGGGATTCCATCCTATTTTAAAAATGTGTTTTCTAGAATTAAACTACTAAAAAACTTGCATGTACAAAATAGCTTGTAAAAAATTTCCTCTGAATTGTACAAGGGAGGTACAGGAAAACTTGACCAAAATTTTAGGTTATTCAGAGGACATGGAGTATGGAGCACGGACAGAGAACAAAGTACAGAGACTATTTCCTCCAGCACTTTGAGTAAAATGAGAAAAGAATGCCATAGAAAAAGGGCACTGGGGGGGAACAGGAGCGTTAACCACAGTTTTTCCCAAGTGAAGCTCAATTGGTCCGCACTCATACGGAGAGGCAAGCGCTACCCGGACAGGGACAGTATATGTCCAGTGAAAACTAAAATGGTGGTTTGAAAGACTCCTTTTTCCAGCACTTTTTAATCGGGGGTCATGCAGGTTTGGGGCTCATGCTGGGGCCCCAGGACGGGATAGTAAATGTCCAGTGAAACTAAAAATGGTGGTTCAAAGACCCCTTTTTTTCGGCACTTTTTAATTTCGGGGGGTCATGCAGGTTTGGGGCTCATGCTGTGGCCAGGACAGGTATAGTCAATGTCCAGTGAAACAAAAAATGGTGGTTAAAAAGACTCTTTTTCCGGCATTTTTTTAATCTGGGGTCATGCGGGTTTTGGGGTCATGCTGTGGCCCAGGACAGGGATAGTCAATGCCCAGTGAAACTAAATGGTGGTTGAAAGACTCCTTTTTCCGGCACTTTTTACTCTGGGGTCATGCAGGCTTGGGGCTCATGCTGTGGCCCAGGACAGGGATAGTCTATGTCCAGTAAAAACTTAAATGGTGGTTCAAAGACCCCTTTTTCCGGCACTTTTAATCTGGGGGTCATGCAGGTTTGGGGCTCATGCTGGGGCCCCAGGACAGGTATAGCCAATGTCCAGTGAAACAAAAATGGTGGTTCAAGACTCCTTTTTCCGGCACTTTTTAATCTGGGGTCATGCGGGTTTTGGGGGCTCATGCTGTGGCCAGGACAGGTATAGTAAATTGCCCAGTGAAACTAAAATGGTGGTTAAAAGATTCCTTTTTCCGGCACTTTTTAATCTGGGGTCATGCAGGTTTGGGGCTCATGCTGGGGCCCCAGGACAGGGTTTGTCTATGTCCAGTGAAACTAAAATGGTGGTTGAAAGACTCCTTTTTCCGGCACTTTTTAAATCTGGGGGGTTATGCAGGTTTGGGGCTCCATGCTGCGTTCCAGGACAGGGATATTCAATGTCCGTTCAAGTAAAATGATGGTTCAATCATACTCCCTTCTGGCACTTTTTAATTTGTGGGTGTGCAGGTTTAAGGGTCATGCTGTGGTGCAAGACGGGGATAGTGAATGGTCTGTGAGTTTTTTTCTGTGGCTTTTATAACCTAAGTGTATTGCCTAAGATGTAGCACGTATCCATTTGACTGTTGTGGATGTTAATTCCAGCTTCTCCACCCCTGTTTGGGTGTGAGAATGAAGGTGTTGTTGCTCTCCATGATTTTAATGGTCATCGATCATAATCTACCATCAACCATCGAATATCTTGTCGATGATGGTCGCCATCGACCGATGTCGATGGCCAACGTAATCACTCAACACTAATGTGGACCAGAGGTGACGTGGGGCCAGGAGCGACAAGATGACATAGAATGGAAATTAGGCTGCACCAATAGCGAGGAGGAATTGGGGGAATCAGGGAATTGTAAGTTAACCTATTTTCAATTTTTGGGTTAGAGTTATAAATAGAGTTAGGGATTGTGTTAGAGTTAGGGCTAGAAAAGAAAATTCGATTCAGGTCATCCTAAACACAAATATTTTCACAAATTCAGTCGAACTAGTTTGGAAACAGAACTGGGCTCTCTTTGAGCATCACCAATAACTTTTTTTGCACTTCCACCTGTAGACCTGAGTGAGGGGGCATATTTTGCAGCCTGAAGTGTACTTTTTATAGGTATCATTTTGGGATACTTGCGACTTTTGTGAAATGACCAAAAAAACGCACAATTTTGGCGAATTGTTTTCTTCTATATCGTTCAGCACATAGGATAATTTATGTTATATTTTAATAGACTGGACTTTTTCGCATGCGACCATACCAATTTTGTGTAACTTTTTATTATTAATTTTTTTATTTGTAAAATGGCAAAAGGGGCGCGATTAGATCTTTTATTATATATTTTTTTTACACTTTGAAACATTTTATTTTTTTTGTTTACTTTAACATTAAGCCCCTAAGGTGGGGTGCACCAGTAGGGGTGGTGCATTGTATAAACAATGCAATAGGGTGTACAAACATGGCGGTTTTACTACTTCCTGCCTGGAAGTGGTAAAACAAAAGACATGACGATGGAAGCCTTCACACTTCTTCCAGCCACCATGTTAACCAATCTGGGCCCCTACGATCTTGCCACAGGGAGCCCTATTGAAGTGAGGAATGGTGTTTCTCATTCATTTAGACGCAGCGGCCGTAA
The DNA here is from genome assembly GCA_025379985.1 of Phyllomedusa bahiana. Lineage (NCBI taxonomy): Eukaryota > Metazoa > Chordata > Amphibia > Anura > Hylidae > Phyllomedusa > Phyllomedusa bahiana. The sequence continues at coordinate 27,187 of JAODAL010027289.1, forward strand.
TTGCTGTGGCATCTTATAGGTTAAACAGCATGGAATGGAGCTGGCTCCATCCCATGCTGTAACCGGCGGGCATTAGCTGCATTTAGCAGCCAGCACACGCCGGCTGTGTAGCGGGATCGCACCACGTTCCTTGCTGACGATGGGATGTAAATTTACACCCAGTGTTGTTAAGGGTTAGCTGTAGCTTTATGTTGAAAGCTAATCTCTGCAGTGAGAAAACCCTTTAATGCTTTGGAAATCTGCTTCAGTTCCGATTTAGTTTCTTAACCTGAAAACTATTTCATGTACACTGTCTGCTCCATCATTTAGTGTCTGCTTGTCTGCACTTTGTATTGTCTGTTTGTCAGCGCCTGTTTTTCTTCTGTCATGCTACAAATGATTTTATGACAGGTAATGTGTTATTGCATTTTACAACAGGAATCCGTGCCAGCAAATGGATCTTTCTTCAAGTTAATAATGCCTGCATAAATATCCATTCAAAGAATGAAAAATAGCTCTTATGTGTGTTATTCTTTGCTCTATGTATTTCAATATACTATTGTGTGTTTGATATACCTAGCTGGGTGACATTAATATAACCACCAGCTAATATCCAGAGCAACTGCTTTGTGCAGCCCAGACAGCAGCTAGACGGGCTGGAAGTGACTTAATAAGGTCCTGGTAGATTGTCACAGGTGTCTGGAACCGACTGCATCCCACAGGAGGGTCCATAGAGATAACACCACCCTCCAGGGGCTCCCACAGCTGCTGGAGGGGCCATAGAGCCAACACCACCATCAAGGGGCAGCACAGCTGCTTGAGGGTCCATAGAGACAACACCATCATCCAGGGGTCACACAGCTGCTGGAAGGTCCATAGAGCCAACACCACCATCCAGGGGCTCCCACAGCTGCTGAAGGGGCCATAGAGCCAACACCACCATCAAGGGGCCCCACCGCTGCTGGAGGATCCATAGAGCCAACACCACCATCCAGGGGCTCCCACAGCTGCTGGAGGATCCATAGAGCCAACACCACCATCCAGGGGCCCCACAGCTGCTGGAGGGTCCATAGAGCCAACACCACCATTCAGGGGCTACCATAGCTGCTGGAGGGTCCATAGAGTCAACACCACCATCCAGGGACTCCCACAGCTGCTGGAGGTTCCATAGAGCCAACACCACCATCCAGGGGCTACCATAGCTGCTGAAGGGTCCATAGAGTCAACACCACCCTCCAGGGACTCCCACAGTTGCTGGAGGGTCCATAGAGCCAACACCACCATCCAGGGGCTCCCAAAACTGCGTGAGGGTCCATAGAGCGAACACCTCCACTCAGGGCGCCCACAGCTGCTGGAGGGTCCATACAGCCAACACCACCATCCAGGGGCGCCACAGCTGCTGTAGGGTCCATAGAGCCAACACCACCATCCAGGGGCTCCCACAGCTACTGGAAGGTCCATACTGCCAACACCACCATCCAGGGGCTTCCACAGCTGCTGGAGGAGCCATACAGCAAACCAACCGGTATTTATCCTGTGCCGTGAGAACGCACCCTAAGGGGTTGCCAATCGCAGCCAACTTTCTTCACTTTGGCCCTGGGTTTTAACAAGACTGCAATGATTCTTATCACTTATTAGCACCCATATGTTAGAGGTTGCTGTTCATACAATTCCATTTTATATAAGTTTAGATTTATCCAATGTGAATCTACATTTAAAAGGAAAAATTTTGGCAAAAAATGAAAATCTCACTGTAGGTTTTCATCAGGAAGTCATTCATATTTCAAAGATGTTGGAACCATTGCCCAGCAAAAAAAAATGTACTAGTAGAAAATGTAGTGTACCCGTCTCCTTTGTGAACAGCCGTATGATCTGCCAATCTACAAAAATGCTTGTGCCGTATATTGGCATATAAGTGCTGGAGAGAGTAATAGAAGGCAAGTTGGGATTGCATTCCAACCCAATCTCTACCTCCCACGTCACTTGTCAGGAAGCTGAGATGTGGGATTTGTTTGGCAGGGTCCTCACATTGGAAATATAGAGGTCACTACTGATTTTTTTTACTGACAAAATTGTTTTCCTGCTCTTTATTTTGTGAAAAAAAATATGAGACCTAAAATATGACCTTGAATTGGTTGATTAGAAATGTAACATTAGCCCTAATCTCACCTTTCACAGAAAGAAAGAAAAGACAGAAATGATCTATAGACTGGTGAGACGCCCTGAGCTGGAACCTGACCCTAGAGGTACAATACCCTACTACAGCCCTAACACAGAAGAAATCCTGCAATGAACATTAAAAGTTTTCACTGTATAACTTTATTTTTCATTCACATATACCAAAACTTTTTCAATCTGACATAGACCTTGTTCACATTTGTCACATATTATGCATTACGGAAATTGTGGAAAGTCAGCCTCAGTTTAGAGGTAGGAAGGCCAAAATGCGGCGGTTTTGATTTTTTTTTAGCCCCTTAAGGCATTAAAGGGGTTTTCTCGTTTCAAAGATCATAGTTCAAAAGGAGGGAACCAAAAATCTTAGGTTGTAGGTCCTTGGTTACCATAGGCAATGTGCTATGGTTTAAGAGAACAGGACTTTTGTTTAATGGTTGGAAACAAAGTGAGAGCTTCTGTCGGGTCCCGCTCTTGGTCGTATTTGGGAACGCATGTCAGACGGAGGACCAGGAGAGAGTTTGTGGACGGGAGCGTGGAGAGAGAGAGAGAGAGATGAGAGAGAGAGAGAGAGAGGAGAGAAAGATTGATTTTCACTGACAGGAATCAGTGGTAGTTTTGACGTATGCGTGTGGGGTTTGCTCTTTTCACTGACAGCGATCAGAGGTCCTGCACCAGAGAGAGAGATCTTCTGCAGTTCCATGTAAGCAGATAAAGCGTATTGTTTTTTTCTGCAGATCTGTAGAGGTCAGAGGTGTAATAATCTGCAGGATATATCACTGTGTGAGAGAGAAAAAAAAATCACCCATCTTTCCCACAGAGTCCTGAATGTCAAATGCCAATTCTAATTACAAAGTATGTAGAGAGAGCGAGAAATGTAGATATGCACTATCGAGTTACACTTCACTTCCAATGATTCCTTAGTCTCCGACAGCTGAGAACCTCTCCCTTGCCCCAGTTCACACAGAATGAATTCTCACATGCACACAGATACTCCCTGCTGGGAGGAGAAACACGCCCCTCCATTTCATAAGCTCTGCTTAGCAACCAGTATAAACAGCTGCCAAATGATGAAACAATAAAACCCCTTTAATGACCAACTAAATTTTGGAGTTTTGGCCTCCTTGCGTTTCAACAGTCATAACTTTCTTACTTTTTCAATGACGCAGTTGTATGAGGACTTGTTTTATGTGGGAGAAATTGTATTTTTGGGGGCATTGTTTGAGTTTATATATAAATTGCTGGGTATTTTGCAGCGTGTTTTTCTGCATTTCTTTTTACTTATTTTTTTTACACCATTCACATTAAATAACCTGTTAGATTCTACAGATTATTGCGGTGGATACCTAATATGTTTAGGTTTTTTATGTGTAATGTATTTACAATAATTTTTTAATTTAATATTTATTTTTTATTTATTTTATTTTTTGGCCATACTTTTTTATGTGTTTTACTTTTTTTTTAAATCCCATTAAGGGATAACTATTGTACATTTTTTTACACTAAGTAATGTTCTCTTATAAGCTAATACATTATACCATAGGCCACATGTATGAAAACTGTCTAGGTCTAAAATTCACTTTGTTGCCCATAGCAACCAATTAGCGCGCCGCTTTCATTTCAAAAATAAGAGGGGCGTTCTGATTGGCTGCTATGAGAAACAAAGTGAATTTTAGACCTAGACAGTTTTCATACATGTGGCCCTATGTATCAGTTCAGATCAAATCACAGTGTGTCCTGACAGCAGGCTTGCTATACAGACAGCCCTGGGGCTAATCTAGGTCCCCAGGGCTGAATGCATAGATATTCCCAGGGGGCCATTGGGTCAATGTGAGTCCCGGTTACCTGATGAAGTAGGGAATCCAAGGGTTAAACAGCGTGGATCAGAGACTTCCTCCAATCCCTCTAGGAATGGGGCTGTTCCCAGTGCAGTTGCGGCGCTTTTGCCGTTGCTGCCAACACAGAACATGATACGCCAATCATCAAGAGACAGTGGGCGGCTGTTTTTGGGTTAATGCATTATATGTGACAAACGTGAACAAAGTCTATGTTGGACCAAAAACATTTTTGGAGCGTTGCTAATTGTTGTCCATATGTGTAAATGAAAAATAATATGAAACAGTGAAAGCATTATATCATGTGCGGTTGATTAAGCTGAACTGATTGTTACGAGTTGAAATATCCCCAACCAGCACGGATATTCTGTAATTAATTGGTGTGCCGAGCAACTGTTGGTAATAAACATTAATGAGGTATAAATCTCAAGATGAATCGCAGAATACGCCAGAGTCGACCAAAACAAAGACAAACACAATCAAAAAAATTATGACTTAAACTTTCAATATGTTTCCCCTGTCAGTAGCACAGGTTACATACAGTAGTGACATAGGGGGACATGTATGAAAACTGTCTTTGTCTAAGACTTTCTTTACTGCCCATAACAACAAATCAGAGCTCCCTAGCTCTGATTGGTTGCTATGGGCAGCAAAGAAAGTCTTTAAGGGGTTTTGCCACAAAGTAAAATTGACGTGAGAAGTTTGAAAGTTAAATAACAAACATTTTCACCATTCATCATTTTTGTTTTAGTTGCTCCATTAGTGATCCATTGTTTACAGCTCATCTCCAGTGGATACGACCAGGGCTGAGAGCTCCTCACTCCTGGTCAGGCATGCTCAGACATCACCTCTCCTCTCAGGCAGCTACTGAGTGTTCAAACCCCAGGTGCTGTCATTCTACTCCTGTCCTTTGGACTAGTTAGTCAAACAGTGCAAATAAAAAAAGGACATTCAATCAGGTCTGTGCATTGATAAAGAGGAAAAAAAAAATCCACAGGTTAAGTTCTTGAAGGGATTTGAACCAAGGACCCTTGTGCTGTAAAGCACAAATGTTACATCTGAGCTACAGTGTAGCTACTGACAGCTCTATACTAAAACAGACCTTTCTTTCACTAGAGAGAGGAAAGGGGCCCGGTGATTTTCATTTCCTGCTGGGTCACATGATATGCAATTCAAAAAAATCACACACGCCCCCTTCTGAGCACACAGCGCTGAAGAGCTGGATACAGGAGTTATGAAATGAGATTGTGGAAAAACCCCTTTAAACCTAGACAGTTTTCAAACATAAAGCCCAAGCTCTTCATCCTAATTTCCTTTTTAACATTGCCCTATAGCAGTAATATTTCGGTTTCTTTGCTAAACATGGCGGAATCGTTAGAAATTTGGTGCAGATTCCAAACCTATATTTACAAAGTACAATGCATGAAGATGAAATCACTTGTGGAAAATGCTGCACTTGGACTTATCCTGAATGTAGTTAACACTTGAAAATGAACAAAGCATATTCTATACACAGCAGACTGTATCCAGCAGGCACACCACTAGATGTCTCTAAAGTAAAATGTACTTAGTATGCATCTCTACAGCATCCTTTTCCGATAGACATGCCCTGTACAACTAACTAGAATGATGAAGGGAACGTGTCACTTAGAAATAAAAATGGAGCTATGCATTGGTGTTGTCATTTCCTGTAAAATACAATGATTGTGTGATTTATGTATACAGCCGAGCAATCTCCATAGACAAATAGCAACATAATGGATTATACTAAAGATTTCTTTGACTTTCAACATGACCGTGTCATTGGATGCTGCGTTTCAAAAATATCAATTTTTTTCAAAGCGTATATTAACTTTTGGAATAAGTTGTTGTATGAATATATTAAGAGGAACTCTGAATCTGCCATTATATAATATATCATAATCCTTTAAAACAGAAAGAAAGCAGCACTCACCAATCTTCACTTTAGCATATTTTATTCCTTTAAAACTTCATAACATCGGACAGGGAAACAAACACACATGTAAATAATACAGTACTGTTTTTCTTACCATTCAAAGTTTCCAAAATGAAAAAAGGCTAAAATTGAACTTTTAACCCATCACTTATATAAAACAACTACAAAATGGAATATGGATAATGGCATCATAAATCCTATAATAAATTGTATTCCACTTACAGTATAGGTGACAGCTGTGTACAGGAATAGACAAATATTTTTGCACTCGCGTAACCAGGTTGCTGTCCATTGTGTATACAATAGTTCATCTTTATCCAGAATAGATGGAGGGGTATCAGTTGTAGAAAAAAATTCTACCGATCTTTGATGAAAAAGGTATATTTGTAGCCCTATTCCAGCCCTATCTGAATTGTAGAGTGCCCACCCCGGTAGGGGCGACCCCACCCTACAGAGACTTACCCAAGTAGCAGTTAAACAAGTATACTCATGAGAAGTCCAGTCTATATGTCCTGACGTGTTTCCATGCAACTAATGGGGGTTCTTCAGGGGCAAGTAAAAAATATAAAGATTGGAACGTCCACAACAATAATAAGACAAAAAAATTATACACACCTATGAAGATAGCACCAATAGACACACCTATGAAGATAGCACCAATAGACACACCTATGGAGATAGCACCAATAGAAACACCTATGGAGATAGCACCAATATACACACCTATGGAGATAGCACCAATAGACACACCTATGGAGATAGCACCAATAGACACACCTATGGAGATAGCACCAATAGACACACCTATGAAGATAGCACCAATATGGCTTTACACAAACTTACGTTCTCATTTAGCAAGAATCCATACTGCAACCTTCTAAGTAGATGTACCCTCCTGCTGGTTGCTAGCTATATCTTTGTAGTTCTGTGTTTATGCTGTCCTTCCTTATTCTGCTCTCCCTTGCACCAGTGTGAGCATGTACAGGCGCTCCGGCCGAAAGCATCCATGTCTCTCGCTGGCAAAAATAGCGCTGATGTCACCTTCTCTGCGGGAGCCTACTAGTTACCAAACTTCTGACGCGTTTCGGAAAAGCGAGTTCCTTCATCAGTGATTTCCACTTAGTGCCCAAAAATAAATAAAAAAAAGAGACATGGACGCTACCAGCCAGAGCGCCTGTACATGCTCACACTGGTGCAAGGGAGAGCAGAATAAGGTAGGACTGCATAAACACAGAACTACAAAGATACAGCTAACAGCCAGCAGGAAGGTAAGTACACTTGTATGGGGGCAGTATTTATTCTTGACAAATGAGAAAGGAAGTTTTTGTTTAGCCATATTGGTGCTATCTTCATAAGTGTGCATAGTGGTGCAATTTTTATAGGTGTGTGGATTTATATTTGTGCTACTCTGGCAGTTTTTTCTAGTGCTACTATATAGTGCAATGGTATACTTATTAGTGTGTTTGTTTCTTATCTATTGTAAGGGTCTTTGGTAGAGTTACGCTTATTACCCTGCTGCAGTGATTAGCATGAATTCTGTGTGTGTATATATATATATATATATATATATACATACTAATAATGAACAACTCCCCTCTGAAGGTGAAATATTTTGAGTGAGTTTAAAAGACTTGTTCTCAAAATCTAATTAACAAGAAAAAGAAGTTAAGTTAGATAAATCTTCAAGGATTATAAGAGCTTCTGTTCTGATTATTTACATTAAATGTCACATTGAAGACATTTGATAAATTATTTTTTTTGCATTTGGTTTCTTTGGAAAACCAAAAAAACTTATAATTTCACAACTAAAATGTTTCAATGCTTACTGATCTTACTACACTACATGCGCCCTCCCTGTTTTCTGCCTTTAATTCTATTTTTAAATTCTTATGGCCTATAAAAGAAATATTTGAAAATAAACTTTCAAGGCTTTGCATCCATTGTCATCATCGGGAAAAATTCTGGAGTTGCCAAAGTACTGTTATAATCTGGCATTGTTTAAATCACAGATCAGAACTGGCAGCTCATTCCACTGTTGTAGAAATTAATCCAATAAATCATTTAAGGCTTTTATGGAAAGTATATAAACTGTTTACAGTCAATCTCTAGTGTTGATTGAACAGTTCTAGAAAAGTTAAGTTCTAGTAGAACTTCTGTATTTTAGAACTGAACCAAACATTTACTGTCTTCGACGTAAAGTTCCCAGCCTCTAATTCTAGTTCGACAATGCCATTTTTAGTTTCTTTTTCAGCGGCTTTCTCCACTTTTGGCGGCCAGCCAGTCACCTTTCTGCACTTTTGGCAGCCATCCAATCAGTGCAGAGCACAGAGAAGTGTCAAAACATCAATGCTGAGGTGTAGGGCTCTCATTGGCTGCTAAATTCACATGACCAAAGTTATATATATTTCACTGTATTGCCTTGTGAACGGGTATTTCAGCTCACTCCTGTACTGTACAGACTGCCCAAAATTAATAGCATTTTCCTCTCCATAGACATCAATAGTTAGGGGTTTGGTATTGCTGGCTGCTTTTTCCCACCCCAGAAGCTGTTATTTGGTGCATTTGCAGGCTACTTAACACCAAACCTCTATCATGGATATATATTATCGAGTGCGGGATTTGCAAAAAATTTTTCTCAATCCCCCAAAAAGTTCAGTTTTTGCTTTTGGGGGGGTTCAGTAATTGTATAACCCCCGTCCCCCAAAACCCCTATGTGTAAAAGGGGGCTTTTGGGCCCCTAAATGCGGGGCCCCCGTAGCAGTGCTACCACTTACCTCCTATAGCTACGCCCCTTTTTGCAAGTGTCCTCATCTTTTCGTTACCATTGAAAGAAATGAAGTATTTTGCCTCTAAATTTTTTTTGTCACCTTTGACCCAAATTTTTTCTTCAAAAAATTTTTTCCAGATCCTTTTATGTTTTGGATGGAATTCCAGTTCCCTCACCTGATAGGTATAAAAATTAACCAGAACATCTTCTCCCATAGACTTTAATGGGGTTCAAAGTTCGAGTTCGAATAGAACTTTGAATCGAACTCACAAAAGTTCAAGGTTCTAATAGAACTAGAACTTTTTACTGTTCGCTCAACACTATCAATTGCCCCAAAACACAGAAGAGTCAAAAATTATTTCTTTTTCTTTGAGTATACACTTGACAAAACTTGGTTGTGTTTTAGACATTCAGTGGGTACTAAGCAGCTCTAAGTAATCTTGATTGGTGGAGCTGTTAGGGATTAGTATTTATAGATGGTCTGGGACATTCATCCCTTGTCCTTTGAAGAAGCTAGAGGCAAAACACGCTTGGACGCGGCAGCGTTGGCATTATCTCATTTCTTCTATGGGTAAAACTTGACTCCCTTTATTTCATTATAGTATTTAATATACTCTGTGACCAATAGTATTTAGTATTTGCCCTTCTCCAACTATGTTATTTGGTTCTAGTGCCTCATTTAAACTACCTGTATATCCCATTTGTATGCCACTGTCTTTTTCTTTTGGTTTCCTCTCCTTCTTTTCCTTTTGGAAATATAATTTATTTGTTTTTGCTTTATATTTATAATTTTTGTGTTTTTTGACTTATGTTTTATTTATTATGAGATATTGCTCCTTTTTTTATTTGGTAATGATGTTAAAATACTGTCGGATTTCGGATGGCATTTTAACATAGCAGTGTAGATATAGCTTTAGGACTGGACGACAACATCGGGGCAGCACCAGGGTTAGGGGTAGTCCAACCTTAAATCTTAACCTTGAGTTAGGGTTGGAGTAAGAATAAGGTTTAAAGGGAATGTGTCATCAAAAAATGAGTCATTGTCTAAGTCCCGTTTTTATGTTAAACACATTTTTTAGAAATTTTTGGTTGTTTTTTTTTATTTTTCATATCATTTTCAATATTTTTGAATAATTCATGAGTCTTGCAGTTTTCACTTTGGCCACTAGGCCTTGTTTGCACTGCTTTAACAGCAGTCAGAGAGATGCTTTACAGTAGCTTCTGCACATAGGGGATTAAGACTGACTCAGTACCATTCACTACTATAGGAGAGTTTTTTTAGGCTTGCTCTGTGACCTGGGAAGAAAATCAGTGTGCAGGGAGGTGAAAGGGTGGAACTGTGACATCTCCTCTTGTGACTGGTGGATCCTGTGTTATCTATTCACACTGGTGTCTCCTTTCAGTTTGACCCTCTTTGTGCTGATAATGAGCAGACAACTGAGAATCTCTCTCTACAGAACAGGAAGTGTCAGACTATTAGGCTTAGTGACCAAAGAGAAAACTGCAGGACTTAAGAATTATTAAAAAATATTGAAAGTGATATGGAAAATTTAAAAAACATATAACCAAAAATTCTTAAAAAATGTGTTTAACATAAAAACGTGAGTTAAACAATAAGTCATTTTTGATGACACATTCCCTTTATGGTAAGTTCACACGGCTGATTTTGACGCTGTTTTCGGAGAGTTTCCTCACTCAAAACAGCATCAAAAAAGCCTCCAAAACACCTCCAGTTCATTATCATTGTTTCCTATGTAAAACAGTGTTGTAGTTCATACACAACAAGGTTTTTACGTGTGTTTTCAGCGCTTCTTTGGATGCTGATTTGGGCGCTGAAAAAGAAGTATCATGTCAATTCTAGAAGCGAGAACCCAAATGCAGAATTTTTTCTCCATAGACTTTAATGGAAATCAGGTTCAGACGTGTAAAACCTAAATATTGTGACAAATATTTGCTAAAATGCTCTCAAACTGAACAGAATGCTATTCCAGCAACACTAGTTCAATTTTTTATGATGATTCTGAGATAATAACATATAAAGGTTCTCAAACTTTGTAATGTTTTAATCCACAATCTTTATTTTAGTTAGAAAGTAGATGAAATCTTTTCTGAAATTTTTTTGGGTGATGGAGAAATATCTATGTCTTCACAGATAAAAAGAAAAATCTCACAACATTGCCTATATTTTAACATGTAAAAATAGTATATGCCGGGAGGCTTCAGTGTCATGAATGTGATAGCATCACTGCTTAACATTAGATTGTTTCCAGAACATGTCGCTTCTTTGATGTTTATTGATGTAAATTGGCTGCCGGTCTGTACATGACATGCTGCACCCTGCAACAACATGGCTGGAAAGTCATAGAAATGCAGACACATGTGTGAACTATACTGATCACGAGGAACTCATCTGGGCCCCATTGAATGTTTTTTAACTAATTATTTCACAATTTTTATTTCCTATTCAGCTTGTGGATTTGCCGTATGCATATAAGACAAGACCCTAAATATTCTGTGTGTCCCTTTAAAAACAGACGTGACCGGCCTTGAGAACGTACCTTTTCAATACCAAGGAAGGCTGGTCTTAAGCTGTATTAACTTAAAGGAAAGGTGTCATCAGAAAATTCCCTCTTGTTGAGCACATTTTATAATAATTTCTGGTTTTGTTTTATTTTTTTTTTATTTTTCATATAACAATACTTATAAATACCTATAAATAAATTAAAAAAAAGGTCTGAACACTAAGCAGGATATATCCTACCAATATTGATTTAACCCCTCAGGTGTGTTGTTGTTGCAAAGTAGTTTTCATATTGATACTAAGTGGTATTTTGAGATCATACATACAGGTCTTAGCTTATTGTTTATATTCTGATTGTATACTTTTAAAATAATTAGTTTTTTGATCGTTGTATGTGCTCTTGTCAAGTTGATGATTTAATGGAAAACATTATAATCTGTTCTATTATTACAAACTTATAAAGCTCACCAGATATTGTGTTTAAACTGCTCTTTATTACATCCTTATCGAGTTCATCAGATATTTTCCACACAGCTTTGCCTGGAATATAATCGCTGCTTACAGCAAGAAGGAAAGGCCTTCAGAAATTCCTCTTCTGAAGGATACAGTTATACTGCGCAGATGCAAATCCTGCTCTTTTGTTTCAATTATAATCTGCCTTAGCAACAGCCATCTAGCCAATCATGTGATTCTTGATACATACCAAAGATATATGAAGCTGTAACTTCTGGATAATAAGCAGATTTGTGCACCAGACAGACCTGTGTGGCATGTATTTCCTAAGCTCTCAACTGCTAACAGCTTTGTGACCCAACTTGAACAGAGACAACTAATTGAATAGGAGTAGAACAAAAGATAATTCTACACCTAATATCCTTACCTGACACTCTATCGGTTTGGGTCAGTAAGGGTTAAGTCTTTTTCATGACGAAACTGGCCCGCCAGATTTAAAGCAAGGTTTTACTCGCATAGAACACACTTCACATTCAGCCATGAGGAAGGGACTCCGTCCCGAAACGCGTCGGCTATGGCGTGGCGACTGTTAAGCTAATGCCGGTCTGAATGCTCACCTCCTTATTCTTGCACAAGGTGAAACTTGGAATTTTTTAATGAATATGAATAACGTATCGTTTTACTATATCTCAAGTTGATTGGACTCCCTGCTCTGATTGGAAGCTGGCCCGCACGATCGCAGCATAAGACCAGTTGCATATTACAGCTTGCCCCATGCTGTGTTGCTCGCGGCTGGAGCTCACTCCGGAGGTCAATTGCGATCACGGCAGCTAAGAGAAAGACAGAGAGGGGGGCGCTCCCTTTGTCTCCATCGGAGTCCCCAGGGCACGATCGTTGGCTCTGATGGCTTTCCTGACTGTAACATACAAAAAGATGGTTTGGACGACAGCATAGTAAAAGCAGGAATCAGCTTTATTCCGGAGTGAGAAACACCATCACAACGTTTCGGCCTGTCAATGCATGGCCTTTTTTCAAGCATTGTTTGTTTCTTTTTTGGCGTTCCTGACTGTAACGTCACTATGAATGGCTGCGCCCTGTGGGCATGGCTGGTCATAGTGATTGACAGTTGCCATGGAGAACAGTACTGCTGTGTCCATCTCCATCTGAAGATCACTGATACAAGTCCCCTATGGGGAAAAGTAAAAAAAAAAAAAGCTAAAAATGTACAAAAAAGTAAAAAAAAGTAACGTACCAATAAAAACATCAGTTCATCCAGCAAAATAAAAGCCCTTACACAGCTCTGTGAACAGAAAAATAAAAAAGTTATGGCTATCAAAAAATAGTGATGCATAAATATTGTTGTATAAAATAAAAACACAAAAACCCTACTAGGATTGCAGTATTTTGTTCGCCCTGCCTACAAAATAATAGATTTAAAAGCGATCAAAAAACCTTGTCCCCCTAAAATGATACCAATAAAAACATCAACTCATCCTGCAAAAACAAACCACTACACTACACAGAAAAATGAAAAGTTATGGCTCTCAGACTATGGCGATGCAAAAACGTGTTTTTCCTCTTGAATAAAAATTTTTCTACTGTGTTAAAGCAGTAAAACGTAAAAAAAAAAAATATACAAATTGGGCATCGCTGTAATCGTATCGACCTGCTGAGTAAAGATAGCCTGTCATTTATACCGCATGATGACCGCTATAAAAAAAAAAAAAAAAAAACACTACCAGGATTTCTTTATTGTGTTCAAAATACCACACAAAAACCTTGAGTAAAAGCCTCATATGAATTCCATAATGATACTATTAAAAACTTCCACTCATCCTTCAAAAAACAAGCCCATAATCAGTTCAGTATACAAAAAAATAAAGTTATGACTGTCAGTCTATGGTGACATAAAAACGCAATTTTTTACAAATGCATTTCTATTGTATAAGAGTAATAAAACATAAAAAACTATATCAAATTTATATTATTGTAACTGTTCCGACCCACATTGTAAAGTTAGCCTCTCTTTTATACTACACGGTGAGTGCTGTAATATTGAAGCCCAAAAAACAATGAAGGAACTGAAGGAAGGAATGAAGTTCCCCCTCCCTCCCCATTTTCATGGCCCAATTCTTAAAAATCTATAGAACATCTGTGCACCCAAAATGCACAATACACCCCTAGATCAGATCCTTGAGGGGTGTTAAATCCAAGATAGGGCAACTTCTGAAAGGTTTCACCTGTTCCAGTATTTTGGTGGCTTTGTAAATGCGACATAGCAACCGCCAAAATCTGTGTTCTAAAAGTCAAATAGCTCTCCCTTCCTTGTACACCCTTCCATGTGCCCAAACAGCAGTTTGCACCCACATGTAGGGCATTGCAGAACTTGGAAGAAATTTCAAAACAACAATTGGGGTGCTTTTTTCCAGGATTCCTTGTAAAAATAAAACATTTTCAGCAAAAATTGCAGATTGTTGGAAAACAATAAAACTATTCATTTTCACAGCCTAATGCTAAAAAAATAGTGAAACACCTGTGGGGTCTATATGCTTACTATACCCCTGAATATGTCCCTTAATGGGTGTAGTTTCCAATATGGGGTCTCTTAGAGGTGTTAACTATGTTTTAGCACCTGAAATGGTGCCTAAAGAAAATCATAATGAAAATGAGATCCCAAAGTCTGGTAGGTGCTCCTCCTATTCTGAGGCTTGTGGTTGAGCCAAATAGCAAACTAGGGCCACATATGGGATATCTCTAAAAATGGCAGAATTAGGGAAAATAGGCAAAAAAGTGAAATTTTGAAATGTCACCTCCTCTTAGCTTTCATTTATGTGAAACACCTAATGGGTTGATAAGCTTCCTAAATGCTGTCTTGAATACATTAAGGGGTGTCATTTCTTATGGGGTATCAAAAATACAGGCCAATCAAAGCCACGTCAGAACTGGAATCATCCCTAAAAAAAACTATGTTGCAAATTTTCTTGAAAATGTGAAATGACTACTAAATTTATAAGCCCCCTAATGTCATAAAAAATAAAAAGACATTTAAAAATTGATGCCAACCTACAGTAGACATATGGTAGATGCTAGTTATAAACTATTTTGTGTGGAATAACTATTTGTCTTACACGCAGATATTTTTGAACCATAAAAATGGCAAATTTTTAAAATGTTTCACGATATTTTGATATTTTTCACAAATAAACAAGAACTGTATGGCCCAAAATGTTTTACTACCTTAAAGCACAATGTGTCACAAGAAAATCCTCTCTGAATCACATGGATAGGTGAAAGTATCAAAAAGTTATTATCACATAAAGTGACACATGTCAGATTTCAAAAATGGCTGTCAGAGAGCTCAAAACTGGCTGCGGCGGTAAGGGGTTAATGCTGCAATTGACTGAAATCATAGAATGTACTGGGAAACAAATACTAAGTAGGGTAAAAATATGGAAAAACCCATATCTACACCATTTTTGTGAGGGTTTTGTTTGTATGGTGTTCACACTCCGGCTAGTACAATTCCGGTGATACCAAATATGTGTGGTTTTCATTGTGTTTTGTTAGTTTTTTAAAAATAAAAACATTCTCTATTTCTTAAATTAGAGTAAATTCCGATCTGTATTGAGGTCGCCTTGACGTGGCAGGTGGGTTTTTACAGTTTTGAACAAAAATGTACACGAAGAACCTCAAATTTTCATATATCTAAAAGTAGCAGAAATGCTTTTCCAAAAATTCCTATGATCCCTTTGACTGTTTTTTAGTACTTATTAGAGGGTGTTTATTTTTTAAGCTATGTCTGGAATAATATGGCTGTCAGCTTGATAGCAGCCATATTGGATCAAGGGCAAGTTTTTCCAATTGGAAGGTGGTCATGTTGCCTATCAAAGAAGACCAGAATTGTCTCAGAAACTGATTGCCACAATCAGATATATTTTGTGTGGTTCGAAAGTCATTAACACGGAAATTTCTCATGCGGATTCATAACGATTGGCTCCAGCGCCTTCAGCTCTGTGTTCAGCACCAGGGACAACACGTCAAATAGCTGTTGTTGTTGTTGTTGCAACTTTCTGTTGCCTACACTGTGGGGAAACCTCAAGATGACAAGACAGAGCCCTTGGGCTGAACATAACTTTATTCTTCCAGGAAATATACAATCTAGTGCAGAGGCAGAATGATAAAGTTCAAGAGTTACTGATGCTGAATACAGACAAGAGTAGATTAGATTTTGCCTGATAACTTGTTAGTAATTTTAACTTTGGCCTTGAACTCCAGGGGAAAGCAAAGCTAGTTTTTCAAATCAAATAAAATCCAATTTGGTAAAGATTTAATTAGTAATTAATCAGCTCTGTAACTGCATGAGGTCGAAGCTACCTACGAATGTGGAAAACTTTGTACAATCTCATTTAGTCCGGATAACTTACCGCTTGCATTTTTGTTAATGGTATTATATACCGTACACATTTGAAAAGTAAATTAATTACAGAGTATAATCTCTATAGATGTTTGGTTAACCCCTTAAGCCCCAGGCCTGAAAAGTAATTAATGAATAGAACATTTTTTTAGTTTTTGCCTCCTTGCGTTTCAACAGTTGTAACTTTTTTATTTTTTCAATGACGCAGTTGGATGAGGCCTCGTTTTATTCGAGACAAGTTTGTACTTTATGGGGGAATAGTTTAAATCCACTTATGAATAATTGCAGAATTTTTTTTATTTGTTTTTTATTTATTTTTTTTTACATTTTTCTTACACCATTCACATTTCACACTTAATAACTTGTTAGATTAATTCTACAGGTTATTACGGTCGTGTGGATACCTAATATGTGTAGGGTTTTTTTTTTGTGTAATGTATGCACAATTATTTTTTTATTAAATTTTTATTTTTACTTATTTATTTATTTTTACACTTAATGTTTTTACTTTTTTTTTTAAAGTCCCATGAAGGGATAACTATTTTACTTTTTTTTTTTTTACACTTGGTAATGTATTAGCATATTCATATATGCTATTACATTATAATCTGTGTAATTCTGTGTAATTCTGACATAGGCAGTGATCAGGACAGCACACAGTCTGCCCTGACCACTGTCTTGTTACACAGACAGCCCTGGGGTAACTCTAGATCCCCAGGGCTGACCGTGCAGCTGTTCCCTGGGCTCTGTCAGGTCACCGGGCGTTCCAATCATCCGACAGAGCAGGGAAACCCTTTGATTGCGCTGCGGTGACGAACTGCGACAATCAAAGGGTTAAAGCACCAGGGAGCGGAGGTTTCCCCCACTCCCCGATGCTTGCAGGAGCTGTGCTGGGAACAGGGTAGTGTATTACAGCCCCATCCTCATCGGGCACCGCAAACCCCGATGTCTGCAGCGACGCCAAAAGACGTCGCTGCAGACTAACGACCTGAAATGCCCGACGTCAAAAAATAGTGAGAGGTCGTTAAAGAGTTAAAGCAATGTTTTATTAAAGATGATATCAACTTAAATAGTGAAGATAATACAAGAGCAATAATGGCAATATAAAAATGTTATAATACAGATATGACTGTATGTAATTCTATACATATTCTATCTGGGAGGGTAGAACTGTCCCAGAAGAACATCAGAGTATCCTAAAGTAGGCTCAGATCCTGATACAGTAATGGGTCTAAAAGATCCAGAACATAACAAACCCGGTTTGAAGTTTATTTGAGCCCATTTCTCTCGGCTTTATTAAAAAATAACTGTGTGCCCATGCCTAATTTAATATGCTTTTGACTACTTGGAAGAATGGTCCGTTGACACAAAGGGCCACATGTATGAAAACTGTCTAGGTCTAAAATTCACTTTGTTGCCCATAGCAACCAATCAGAGCGCCTCTTTAATTTTTCCAGAGCACCATATGAAATGAGAGGGGCGCTCTGATTGGTTGCTATGGGCAACAAAGTGAGTTTTAGACCTAGACCGTTTTCATACATTTGGCCCAAATTATCCGACTGCTGGGACAATGAGCAATCAGGTGTAATCTGGGGAAAAAGTTGTGAGTAATCGATTTTTTTGCAGTGCCCCCACAGGACAAATTAAGAATTACAAAGTTTCCATTCATATTATTGAGCTGTTTGTCTAATGGAGGACATGACACAGAGAGAGAGAGAGATGCTCTTTGATAGTTCTCTACTGTCGGAGGCTCTTACTCATTCTTACATAGCGGCAACTCAGTCAAAACCCACTAAATTTTGTTGGGTTTCAAATATTTGAATAGTTCTCCACTTTGACCAAGAGCTGAGGATCGTGGATAGAGGACTGTTCTCTATTTATTCAGATTTCACGAATCTGAATGGCAAACAGCATTGACTTCCAATTGTTTTCAAATGATAACCCCCTTTAAGGGCCACGTGTATGAAAACTGTCTTGGTCTAAAACTCACTTTGTTGCCCAAATCAACCAATCAGAGCCCAAATCAACCAATCAGAGCGCCCCTCTCATTTTTCCAGAGCACTATATGAAATGAAAGAGGCGCTCTGATTGGTTGCTATGAGCTCTGATTGGCTGCTATGGGCCACAAAGTGAATTTTAGACCTAGACAGTTTTCATACATGTGTCCCTAAGTGTTTTTGTACATAATATATAATCTATGTAATACATATAATTATGTATAAGCGATGCCAGACCACAAGTGATGTCATGGTGGAAAAGGTTCGTTAACCTTGGCACGCACATACAGTGAAAAACTATGGATGGCAAAGGGAATCATTGGCTCCCTGCTTAGCTCCTGTGGGATGTATGTCTGTGTCCTACAAGAGTTCACGTAACAGACCGCCTGTGGCCTACAAGCAGAAGCGGCATTGGCGGCGTGCAGTGATGTCTCAATCTTGTAGCCTACAAGATCCCGGAAGAACATCCATTATTTAGAGATATCATACATAGAACATTGTCTTTTAGCTATTTGTATTTTCATTTATTTAAAATGTATTACTTGGGGGAGGGAGGCATAAATATTAATAGTCTTCATGTGTACTGTCTGCTTCCACTCACCTACAATTTGGTAAGGGCGAAAGAGCCAAGCATCACATCTTAACCTTTTACCGTCATTGGACATATGGATATGCCCGGACACCGGTAAGGGGCTTTGTAGCAGGATCGCAGCTATACAGCCGCCACCTCCCCCCCACGCTGTTTAACCCCTAGATGGCGCAGCAAATATGGCTGCGACGTCTAAATCAATGAGAAACGGTGCCGCGCACCATTACTCACTCTGATCGGGACATCAACGATGTGTCCCAATTGCTGAATATGCCAGCTGGAAGCCTTGTGAAGGCCATCACTGCCATGTTTTCAATGCCCCCCTTCCGGTCCCAGGCAGGAAATAGGGAAACCGCCATCTTTGTACACCCTAATGCATGGTCTATACAATGTATTAGGCTGTATAAATGATCGCTCCCCCTAGTGGTGAAGCGCCCTAGGGGGACTCAAAGTTCAAGTAAAAAAAGTTTTAACATGTAAAAAAAAAGTATTAAAAGTTCAAATCTACCTCCTTTTGCTATTTTACAAATAAAAAAATAAAATAATAAAAAAGTTACACATATTTGGTATTGTCGCATTCGAAAAAGTCCGATCTATTAAAATATGACATCATTTATCCCATAAACTGAACACTGGAGAAGAAAAAAAATTCCAAACACCAAAATTGCATTTTTTTTGGTCATTTCATGTCCCATAAAAATTGTAATAAAATTGATCAAAAAAGTTGCATGCATTCCAAACTGGTAGCAATAAAAAGTGCACTTCAGCTGCAAAAAATGCCGCCTCACTGACGTCCGTAGGTGTTAGTACAAAAAAGTCACTGGACGCAGAAAATGGCGCCGTGGCGCAAATTCCAAAAATAGAAAATGTTTGGAATTTTTTTTCGGTACCAAAACATAACAGAAACCCTACATGTTTGGTATTGCCGGATTCCTATCAACCTGCAGAGTACAGGTAACACATCATTTTTACCAAAGGATTAAAGCCGTAAAAAAAAAATCCCGCAGACATGGTGCAAGTTACCCCACTTAGAATTTTCACGGTTTC
Source organism: Phyllomedusa bahiana (assembly GCA_025379985.1). NCBI lineage: Eukaryota > Metazoa > Chordata > Amphibia > Anura > Hylidae > Phyllomedusa > Phyllomedusa bahiana. Next base: position 46,918 of record JAODAL010027289.1, read on the forward strand.
CCAGTATATTCTATGGTAATATGAATAACACCATTAGAAAGTAAGTTGTGTCCCGCAAAATAAAAGCCCTCATATGTCTAGGTAGGTGGAAAAATAAAAAAAGTTATGGATTTCAGAAGGTGAGGAGGGAAAAAAATTTAGAGCCATATTATTATGACTGTCCATCAGGAAGGGGTAAATTACAGGCTGGTAAGATGACCTCATCACAAAAGTCTATATTGGTGGGGTGTTAACTGGATGAAGGCACTGCGCAGGTGGTAGGGAAACTGATGCAAAGTGCAAGAGGATGTGCAGTCATATACACTAGTTGTTAGATGGACCCTGAAAATCAACTTCACTGTCAGTCCCTAGGCATCTCAGACTGGCACTGTGCACATTATCAGCTTCCCTGATATGCTAATTATACAGGAGAAATGTGATATAAATGGAGCCTTACTTGTGCCAGGATGAACAACTCCTTTGGGCACACAGTAATGGCAGAGCTTTAGGGGCCCATTCAGATGCTAGAACATATTCACTTTTTATAGGTAATAACTTAGATGCTAGCTTTCTGCTAGGTAGGTTCTCTTTAATATATAAAGGTGCTATCCATAAATTTAATTACTACTACTTATGCTGCTGGAGTTTCCTGTCAGTAAGCATGGAGGGACCCATCTAATTTTTCTACAGCTCTACTGTGGCTTAGAGGGAAGGACATCACTTGTATTTCAACTGTAACTGGGGTTAATATCTCAAGTTCAGTTATAGGGAAAATCTGCAAAAAAAAAAAAAAATACTCCCCAGAGGTGTTTTTCTGACATTATTAGGACACATTATGTAAAATGAAATAATAAAAAAACTAAAAAAATTTAATTATATAAAAAGAAACAGTAACAGCCCTAACTGAAACTTATAGCCCTGCCCCCGAAGAGCCAAAAACTTTATATCACTCATATATAAATATCCGTGCCAGAAAAGTGGCAATAACAAAACTTATTTCAGTGCCAAATTGTGCTGTTAAAAATAATACATAGAAATTAATTTTATTTTATTCTTTTATTTTTATTATTAAAAAATATATAAAATGTAAAAATTACATAAAAATAATGCCAGTTGTATCGCGGAAAAAAGGTGAAAAAATGAGTATAGTAACCAGGCACAGAAAAGTGTTGTGGTGCTCAAACCTGTGTGTGCTAAAGAGAAGCCCACCTGCACAGGTTTTTAAATAAATGCAGAATAGCTTGTAGCTGGAATCTTCTCTCCCTGAAATGTGGAGGTCTGAACAGGCACCATGCGAGGTAACAAATAGTGCAGGTTCCCATCTGTATTGAGGTCGCCTTGCCAATGGCAGATGGGCTTATACAGTTTTGATAAAAAAATGTGAACTAAGAACTTCAAATTTTCATGTATCTAAAGTAGCAGAAATGCTTTTCCAGTAGTTCCTATGTGCCTTTTGATTGCTTTTTAGTGCTAGTAGTGCGCTACACATATTGGATTGTACTAAAGAGTAAGGAAACTGGGACTAGTCAGGAAGAGGGGTAAACGGCCCGGTCAGGAACTGGTTAACTCCTTAAAGGGGTGTTATCGTTTGAACTGTTCGTGCTCTTTAGCTGATTCTATGATACTGAGTTTGAAACCCAGGGGCGAGTCTCTCCTGTCAGCAGGCGTGTCTCCCCTCCCAGGAGGCGTGTCTCCCCTCACTGAAGAACTGTGATATCATCATTTTGTATGAAGCAGGGCATGCAGAAGGTTGTCTGGATATAACAGCTCTGTTGCTCCTGCATGCTTCTTATGTCTGCAGCCTTCAGGCTCCACAAGCTCCGTGCTGTTTTATAGGCAGTTATACACACAGCCTGAACTGATGAAACACATGTGAGATATGCACACAGCAGGGCCCCTTCTCCCCCTCTGTTCCAGGCAGGAGACTGTGACTGTGCTATATGCAGTTATACACACAGCCTGAACTGATGAGACATGTGAGGAATGTACACTGCCCCCCCGCTTCCCCTCTGTTCCAGACAGGAGAATGTATGACTGATGCACACTGCCCCTCCCCCTGTTATCAGGCAGGAATGTGTTATATGGAGAGAACAGAGGATGTAACACTGTTATATGAGGGGATCTATGAGTTACACAGTCAGTAATTGCCCAGATCATTCACCTGAGAGCTTGGAGAGGAGTATTGAGGCTGCAGCCCTTGGTTTCACTATCGATTTTAACAGCTCAGAGGGGAGTAAACACAGAGTGTGCAGGCAGCCAATCACAGCGCAGGGGGCGTGGTCGGGGCGTTTCCTGTCTGGGGGCGTATCCCAACATGCTGAATGAAATGTCAGCCAGCCAACCACAGGGCAGGGGGCACGTCTAGGGGGCGGGATCCGGACAGGGGGCGTGTCCCAACCAGCAGCAGCAGACATAGAACACAGATTTACAGAAAAGCTCATATCTGCTAAACCAAGTGACTAAGCTAATGCAACCCAATTACAAAAGTGCTTATTGTTACTGTCCGCTGAATCTGAGACATGATCTTTGTAGCGAGAAAATACCCCTGTAACGTCCGCCCACCGTCTTTTGGCATCGGGCATTGCTGGTTGTTCATCTGCTGTGACGTCTCTTGGCGTTGCTGCAGACATCGGAGTTTGCGGCGCCTGGCGTCGCAGCAGCGCTGAGATCGGTGCTGTACTACACTACCTTGTTCCCAGCACAGCTCCTGCAAGCACCGGGGAGGAGGGGAAACATCCGCTCCCCGATGCTTTAACCCTTTGATTGCCGCGGATCGTCACCGCAACGCAATCAAAGGGTTTCCCTGCTCTGTCGGGTGATTGGAACATCAGGTGACCCGACAGAGCCCGGGGAACGGCTGCACAGTCAGTCCTGGAGACCTAGAGGCTGTCTGTGTAATAAGCCAGTGACCAGGACAGACTGTGTGGTGTCCTGATCATGGCCTGTGTCAGACTGACACAGATTATAATGTATTAGCATGTATGAATATGCTAATACATTACTAAGTGTATAAAAAAAAAAAAAAAGTAAAAAACATAAAAAGTGTAAAAAAAATGAAAAAAATAAAATAAAAATAAATATTTAATAAAAAATAATTGTGCATACATTACTCACACAAAACTCCTACACATATTAGGTATCCACAAGACCGTAATAACCTGTAGAATTAATCTAACAAGATATTGAGTGTGAAATGTGAATGGTACAAATTACAACTCGTCTCGAATAACACAAGGCGTCATACAACTGCGACATTGAAAAACTAAAAAAGTTACAACTGTTGAAACACAAGGAGGCAAAAACTAAAAAAATGTTCTGGTCATTAACTACTTTTCAGGCGTTCGGTTTAAGGGGTTAATCTTCAGTTTTTTTGTATTTGGGGTTGACATTTTTTGTGGCTTCAGAACCAATTTCAGTTTTCCATAGAAGTGTGGTCTCAGGAAACTGTGTTTGCAATGACCGTCCTGAAGCAAATTAACACTGAAACATGAGGACCGACCGCATGTCATTTTCTGATTTACATTCCCTGAAATTTTTTCCTTCTGAATATACACGGAATACAAAAGCTTAACCTTTAAAAACGCAGTCAGATTGTACTGTGCCCGTTATGATTGTTTTGAAATCTATGGTAATTACCTTTACTTCTTATTCCATTTACTTTGCAAAAGTTAAAAGGGAAATGGTGAATTTATAATAATCCCAAACAACGGCTGCATGTGATTATCCGCAGACAGCGCATCCTAAATATTTCGCTATCTGAAACACAATGCATCTGACAGACAGTAACAGCATTTCCAATATAGAAAATTGAAACTTTTACATTAAATTGCTATTATTAGTGGAGTGGACGGCTATTACTTCTATTACCCATAGCGAAAACTGACAAACAATCACAAATTGTTTTTCATTTATGATGATGGCATTTTTAAAAAAAAATAAAAAATTCTCCTTTTGCATGGATGCCCAGGTTTAATAAGCTGTTGAGCACTGAAAAATCACTGCAGCCTACTGAAAACAAATAGCCTTTAAGCAAAAATGTACCCATTCCCTTATGGACCTTAAGTGTTGCTTCTTCAGGTTACTAGAATTTAAGAGTAGACCTTTATAATGTCTTGAGGCCATGTCATAGAAAGGTGAATCCTGGCTCTGTGCTTAGGTTTCAGTGCAATGTAGTAGTGTCAGACTGGGATACCTAGAGCCCACAGGTGGAGTTGATTCTCGGGGCCCACCAGTTGAGTTGTTTCTGGACCCAATGGCTGAGTTTATTTTGGAGGCCCACAGTACAGCTACTGTAAATGACTGTATTTGCCTTCTATACTCTTCCATTTGCTTTTTGCCTCTCTTTCTCTGCTTTTCTGCCTCTTCTAAGGTTGTAAATGCAGTTAAAAAACAACCCCAGGTCTGCCATGCCCAAGGGCCCACCGGGAGTTTCCCCTATTCTCCTGTGGGCCAGTCCGAGCCTGGTAAGTGTTGCGATTTAGATTAGGATTGATGTCAAACTTGACCTAAATGCAAGTAATTCAAATTGGGTTGTCAGAAATTGAAGTTTGGAAAAAAAAAGAATCGACCATAACCCCAACTCAGGATTTTTATCTTTCCACAGTTCCTCAAGTCCAGTGCCGCTTCTACTGGTCTAACGTCACTTCTTCTGGTCTAACGTCACTTCCGATTACATTAACTGCAAGTAATGTTGGACCGGGAGTGACACCGTATTGGGCGACTTGCCAGATCTGGAGTAGAAAAAAATAGTAAGTTTACCCTTAAAAACCCATTAAAACCCCCAACACTAACCTTAATTCATTGATAGGGTTAAGGACAACTCAAGTCAAACTTTGAGTTGGCATGTGTTGAATTTTGGTGAAGATTACTAAAAATTAACCCCTAACCTTGAGTTAAGGTTAGGGTCTATTTTTTAGGGTTTTTTTTGCTACTATTCGATTCAAGCTGACACAAAAATTAATTCTGAGTCAACTCTAACCCTGGGGTGGGCTGAGGGTTAGGGTTTTTAAGGGTAAACTTACCTTTGTGCGCTACTTTGGGTCTGACCAGGCTCCCGCTGTGGTGTCACTCCTGGTCTGACATCAATTCCAGGTAATGTAATCGGAAGTGATTTGGATCGGAAGTGATTCCACATTGGGAGCGCTGTGAAAAGGTAAGTTAACCCTTAAAAACCTGTTAGAAACGTGAACCGTCAATTTAGGATTAGAATTAGGGTTAGAGTAAGCAATAGGTTTAGGGATAAAGAACAAAATTCTATTTGTGGTTTACTGAACCCAAATTATTGCACAAACTTAGTCAAATGCACTGCCCTCTCCATTGTCTGAAATAGTTAGCGAGCTCGGAGCTGGCCGGCAGGGCTGCCAGGGCCGCCGTACAGGGGGTACAGCCGGTACTCCTCTACGGGGCCTGGTTAAATAAGGGGTCCCGCTGCAAGCAGGCCCCCTTATTTCATATTATAGACTGGCACGCGGCGGCTCAGCCGCCGAGTGCTACTTTTAATATGAGGCCCGGCCGGCGCTGCTGAGAGGGGGCCCGTGCTCCCGGTCACAGCTGCAGTCACATACACATAGCTGCTTTTACACTTACTTCCCCTGCGCTGTGACCGGAGCCGGGGCCCTCCTCTCTCTGACTGCGGCGGGATGACTAAATCAGCGAGGCTCTGTCTCGAGGGCGGGGCCTCACTGATTCAAGTTGTCCCGCATTCTACTGCTGACCACTACAACGCGACGCAGACAGAGAGAGGAGGGCCCCGGCTCCGGTCACAGCGCAGGGGAAGTAAGTGTAAAAGCAGCTATGTGTATGCGACTGCAGCTGTGACCAGGAGCGCGGGCCACCTCTCAGCAGCATCCCCATCCTCTCCCCAGCCCTGTAGCGATTCTCCCCTCAGCCAAGTGTGTGGGGGCTCCTTTGTCCCTCCTGCCATGTATGTGGTGGCCCCCAGAATCCACCCAGGCTTTTTTATGGTGGGCCCCATCCTCTCCCCACACAGACACAAGGCTGGGGGGATGAGGGGGCCCAACACACAGAGGATTCCCTCCCAGCTCCTACCCCCCAGCACTGGCTACCTACTCCCTGGGTACCTGGCTCCCACCTCCTAGGTACCTGGCTACCTACCTCCCTAGTAATGGCTACCCCCTCCCTAGTTCCCATCTACCGGGGTACCTACCTCCCAAACCTGGTGCCTACCTCCCTAGTACTGGCTACTTACCTCCCTAGCTACCTTGTCCCTACCTCTAGCCCCTGGCTACCTCTCCTATACCATTATTGGCTACCTCCTCTTAGCTACCTGGCTACCTACCTTCCTACTACATCTACGGGGTACCTACCCCCTACACCATCTATTTCTACCTACCTCTCTAGCACCTGGCTACCTACCCCCCTAGCTAACCATCTATCTGGTACCCCCTCCGCTAACTGGTACCTCCCTCCCTAGTTACCACTCCCCGGGTCCTACCTCCTAGTACCTGGTCCCTACCCCCCTATACCATCTATCTGGTACCTACCTCCTAGCTCCCATTTATGGCTCCTCCCTCCCTTACCTGGTACCTATTTCCCATTACCATCCCCGGGCTACCACCTCCCTAGTACCTTGCAAACCTCCTCCCTTCCCCCGTGTACCTACCCCCCTCTACCGTGAAAACCTACCCCCTAGTCCCTGGACCTCCTCCTAGCTCCCATCTAATTGGGCTACCAACCTCCTATCCCTGGTACCTACCCCCTAGTCCATCTCCTGGCAAACCACCAACCTTGGTACCAGGTATTATTTAGAATTGTTTTTTTTTTAAAGGGGGGCGGGGCAATGGGTTGGCTGGGGGCGAGGTTTGTAGGGGGACCCAGACGCTTCAGCTGTATGGGGCCCAGAAATTTCTGTTGGCGGCCCTGAGGGCTGCAAAGCGCTCATGGAAGAACCCTTTAAACTAGTTCAGTGGGTGAATGCCCAATGCATTTAGGCATCGATATGAATGTTACAAGGCTTATGGGAAGAGAGCTGAACTCTTCAGCACCAACTTTAGAATGTAGCATTCCTTAAAGGGGTTGTATCACAAAGTTTAAACCCCTGTACTGGCCGCTGTCAGCTAGCTGTGAGCTGACCATACATGTGAATGAGCAGAGTCGTGCTTGTGGCCATCCTCTCCATTCATTTCTGTGGGAGCTTCCCAACATAGCCGAGCGCATGTACTTGGCTATCTTCGGAAGTTCCAATAGAAAGGAGCAAGTGCAGGTGTAGCCGTCCTCATTCACATACATGGCCGGCTCGCAGCTAGCTGCAGGCAGCCAGCACTGGGGTTTTTACTTCGTGGTAAAACCTCAAGTCCCAACTGACTCGCTGAACTTCCAAGGGATTCTAGTCACTCCAGCGTTATCTATAGACAGCTGTTTAGAGGTGTTTGTCCCTCGTCAGTGCTGAGTAGAACCTACTGGTTGATTAGTTGAGAGGCAATGAGTGTGGCCCAAAAGGGGTAAAGTAGCTCATTAGGGAGAAGCACCATGTAAGTGTGTAAAGACTTAGGCCGACATGCATGTATGGGGCTGTGCCAGTATTCTGGGGTGCTTTTAACCTAAAAACTGGCACAGCCCTGTTCTCTAGATTTATAATCAGGCGCACTCCAAAATTAGGCACATTATTTTGGCACTTTGTATTGCGTCTGAGATCAGGGGGCGTTCTGGAGGCGTCGCTCCACAACCGTATGATTCTACACATTTATGACGGGAGGATGGCAAAATTGGACGCACTACCGCTGAAACAGCCAGACCAAGTTACAGATGGTTTACCTGAGCCTGAGTTGTTGTTTTGGAGCTAGAAAGTGTCTAATCTATGACCTGCAGTAGAATAGGTTCATAAATTCAGGTGCATTCTACACTACTAATGTGCGCAACAAAATTGTCGTCTGAGCGCCAAAATACAAACATGTCGCCCTAATCGTCTTTTTCGCTCCACTGCATTTAAATATTCCAAAAGGCTTATGGTAAGAGAGCTGAACTCTTCAGTGCCATCTATTAAATGTAGCATTCCTCAAGACATATATATCCAAAATCCTAGAACATGACACACAAGTCTTGCCCATCACAACCATGGAAAGTTACCAAATGGAGGAAATGTGGGACTCCAAATATATACCTATTGTATTGGGTGATACATTGGTGATAGCTTGCATTGGGTGATTGTTGGTGCAATCAACCAGCTAAATCTAATATTGATGAGTAACTTAAGTTTTCTTTATCTGTAATTTCTGTTTTCTTTATTTTTATACAAAAACAGACTTTACCTTGAACTTTCCCCGAAACGTTTCAATTTACCCAAATCTTTATTTTTCTCCCCC
>JAODAL010027290.1:0-55216 GCA_025379985.1 Phyllomedusa bahiana
TTTTTTTGTCAGCACCCCCCAGCAAAACAACGTTTAATTACCCCTGGATGAAAATTTTGCGCCAAAAAATTGAGCGCAAAACTAGTAGCGGTTCAATTGCGTTTTTTTCACCCAACAACAAAGTTCAGTTGAAAATTTGCCTTTGCTTGTGAATTGGCTACAAAAAAATATATATAAAATTTGGCTTTGAAAAAGAGGTTTATTTTTGTCAGAAACCCCAGCAAAACAACGTTTTTAATTTAAACCCCCTGGATGTAAATTGCCCCAAAGAAGAGCCGCACAAACTAGTGCGTTTAAAATTGCGTGTTTTCTACGCCACACAAAAGAGTTTACAGTTGTAATTTGCCTTTGTGTGAATTAGGTACCAAAAAAAAAATTAATATATTTGGCGTTGAAAAGACATTTTTTTTTTGTCAAAACCCCAGCAAAAAAACGCTTAATTTAAACCCCCTGATGTAAATTGCGCCAAAGAATTGAGCCGCACAAAAAAGGCGTGTTACAATTGCGTGTTTTCTACCCCACCAAAAAAAGGAAACAGTTGTAATTTGCTTTGCTTGTAAATTGGGTCCCAAAAAAAATATATAATTTTTGGCTTGAAAAAGACTTTTTTATTTTTGTCAACACCAGCAAAACAACGCTTAATTCCCTGGATGAAAATTTTGCGCAAAAAATTCACACCCCAAAAATGAAAGTGGTATTTGTATTTTAAAAACCTGTTTTTTAAATGAATAAACAGGAAACTGGCTTAGACCCCACTTGGATATTGAATGTATTCAGCGCAGTGGACGCACACTGGTTTAGATCCAATACCCCAAAAAATCAGAAATAGACATTCAGAAAACATTCTCTGAGAAAAGCGGGAACCCCCCACAAAAATGCTGTATAAAAATCAGTTCTTAGAAAGCGCTATCACCCGCAGCAGCCCCTTCCTGTCAGTACGTGAGAGGATGTGAGCTCCCACGGCGCGCTCGGTCTTATATTGCGGTGACGTCAAGGGAATCCCCCCGGGGCTCTGATTGGCTTCACTCTGCACATGTCATCAGGCTATCCCCTTCTTCCCCCAAGTGTTTTGCCCCATGTGGCCATGTCTCGCAGCCATTTTATCAATAAAAACACACTTCTTTTCACCCGAAGTACCCCAAAGTTCGTTCGTCCGAACCAAAAGTTTTTGAAATTCTAAACGAATTCCCTTGTTTTTTTTTTCCCCATCTCTACCCATATATCAATTAAGGGCCCCTCTCATCTTTTTAAGTGGGAGAACTTGCACAATTGGTGGCCGACTAAATACTTTTTTTTTCCCACTGTATGTTAAAATGCCATTCAAAATCCATTCACTGTACAGAGCCGGCGGCAAATCCCACCATATTTTAAAAAAAACTAAAAAAAACAGTTGTAAGACTACGCACTATTTTTTTTTCTGTCTATGCAAAAAAGGTTACGTCAATTTTCTCAGATTCTAAATCAAATCTGCTGAAAACCCGCCCAAAAACCTGTCTGTCAGACAGCCTTAAAAGTTTAATTAGATTTTTTGCTGTTTATATGGGGGGTTCTATAGCATCATTATATATTTAGCTTTTTCTAGAGCCGCTGAACATTCAAAGACAAAGGGCAGGAGAGTAATCTTCATAAGCAAAGCACAATCTCAAAAAATGAAAACCTCATTTTTCGTAAAGAAAAGCTAATTTTTGTTAGGGCTTGTCCCCACAGCAGGTTTTGAAAACCGTCACTAAACCGACTGTCAACCTTTTAAATTGATTTAAATAGAAAATCCATGCAACAGTCCACACTGCACGGATTTTCCACTGGGCGGTTCCTAAAAACATAGAACATTTTCATTCATCTGCTCGATTTTCAGGCATAACATGTGGTTGAAAGGAACGAGCAAATCCGCAAACGGCAGAAGAACCGTCCCCCCCAAGCCACATACAAGATTCCGTCCAGATTCTGATTAACCTGCCGCGTGGACCTACCCTTAGAGATAATGAGTCTGATGAAAAAATTAGCTCCGTCCATGGTGACATCACTCTCTGCGCTCTGTCTAATCAGGAAGGAAGAAATCTTTGTAACCAAAGAAACCTGTGTTCACTAAGAGCAGATAAAATCTCTCTCATGACCAAGGTAAAATCAAAAGAGCATGTATTTAGAAAAAGTCTTCAATTACCTGTCCCTACATGCTGAAAGCTAATCTTTGTAGTGATAAAACAACTTAAACACCTTACCAACATTGGACATATGAGTACGTCCTGATGCCGGTAAGGGGCTTTGTAGCACTGCCACCATCCTGCGCTGTTTAACCCCTTAGACGCAGCTGCAAAATCATGAGGTTCCAATTGGTGAACATGGCAGCTGCCATGTTTTCGATTTCCCTGCTTCCGGCGCCAGACAGGAAGTGGAGAAACGTCCATATTGGTACACCCTAATGCACTGTCTATAAAATGCACAAGGTTGTAAAAACAATTAAGAGTTCAAATCCCCCCCCTTTTGCCATTTTACAAATAAAAAGAGTAAATAAAAAGTTACACATATTTGGTATCGTCACGGCTGAAAAAATCCAACCTATTAAAATATAACATCATTTATCCCGTACGCTGACCGCCGGAGAAGAAAAAAAATTCCAAATACCAAAATTGTGGGTTTTTTGTTATTTCACGTCCCCTAAAAATTAGAATAAATTTGATAAAAAAAGTCACATGTATTCCAAACTGCTAGCAATAAAAAGTGCACTTCAGCCCGCAAAAAACGCCTCCTCACTCAAGCCCATAGGTGTTAGTAAAAAAAAAGTTATTGGCTGCAGAAAATGGCGCCACGGCACAAATGTTGAACGGCATAAAAGCAAAACACCAGCAAACATGGCCCAAGTATGTTTTTTTTTTCACATTTTGCCCTACTTAGATTGTTTTGCAGTTTCTCAGTATATTATATGATAATATGAATAACACCATTAGAAAGTACATTTTATCCCATAAAATAAAAGCCTTCATATGTAGATGGAAAGATAAAAAAGTTATGGCTCTTGGAAGGCGAGGAGGGAAAAAAAAACAAAGAGCCATATTATTATGACCATCCCATAAACATATGTCGGGAGTTATGTTACGGACCACGGCCCATTGACAGACACCTGAAAATAGAGCTGGGGCTTCATACACGTATTAGGGCATGTTCACACCGCGCATTTGCAGGGGGTACTTTGGTAAGTAATTGTGCTGCAATGCGCTCAAAGTACAGCCCACAAATACAGTAACATCATAGCACTCATTGACTGCCATGATAACATGGCATATTCCCCAGTGTGTACTGTGCACCCGTAAAAAGAAGTGACGTCGTGACATGCACGGGGAAAGACTCTTTAGGCCGGGCGGTAGCAGGGCTGTGGAGTCAGCAAGCCGGAGCCCCGACTCCGACTCCTCAATTTCCCAAACCTCCGACTCCCTCATGCATGGCGCATGTTTAGGTTTATTAACTTTACCCGTAGTAAAATGGTCCCATCAGGCTGTTTATCACCTTATGATACAATAATCAAAACTATTTAGGTAGAACGACACTGACAAGCAAAAGAGTAAACAATGTTTTGATCTTTTGAACACTTGTGGGTTGAGTTGAAGAAAAAGCTGTATTTGTATCCAAGTCCAGTCTGCACCAACATTGGGAATGTGTAGAAGAGACCTGGGATCAGATTTTGGTCAATATATGCTTGAATCTGATCCAGAGACCAGAAGGGTTCAGGCAGTATTGAAAACCAAAAGGTGGGTTTCCCAAATACTAACAAATAATAAAATTAAACACTTTTATTTTAGGAGTAAAACAGTAAAAATGCAGTTACAGGGAAAGAATCTCAGAAACTAAGCAGATGCTAAAACTTGCAAGTCACATTTATGTATAAGATCGTTTAAAATGAACTGTAAATAAAAATTTCAGTAGCCTCATGTACAAAGCTGTAGTGGGTGGTGAGATATGGAGCCTGAAAGTCACAAGTTCAAACCATTGTTACCATTTTGCTTGTCAGTGTAAAATATATTTATTGGACATGACTTTAGAACACAAAAAATTGTAAATATGTAAAATACTGCAGGAACATTTGTGGAGTCTCTGAATTTGTTCTGAGAAATAGTATCGTCTCCATCAGATCCTGCATACATGACCTCACATCTGATCTCATTATTTTCCAGGCTAGAGAACGGCCCTCCTACACTAACTTGGGTTGGGGGCAAGCGGTGACCACAGGGCAACATCTCTAACAATGTCAGGGTATAAAGGAATTGCCTCAGCCACAGTCAGTGTTGATGAATGGTTGAACTCTTCTACTTCTTTGAAAACAGGTGAAAAATTTTGCTGAAATCTGTTTGCTCTGGGAGCAGAATCTTTTCCCCTGGGGGCAGCGCTTTGGCTGCTCCATGTCATCAATTACACTCCTCATGTGATGAGGCTGAAGATATGGGAGCAGTAGCAATGGCCAGACCTAATTCCTCTTGTTCTTTGCATTGAACTAACTGGACCAACTTATTATATATTTTGGGAGTCGCTCCATTTTATGACGACTCCGACTCCTGCAAAATAGGAACCGACTTCCGACTCCACAGCCCTGGGCGGTAGCACTGTTGTAAGTACGAGCTGGCCAGCAGGCCTATAGCAGCGCGCACAGGTATGTACCGCAATACGCAGTGTGAACCCCGCCATAGAAATACAGTGGAGTTGGAAACTGTCCTTGCTGCCCATGGCAGCCAATCACTGCACAGCTTTCATTCTCAGGAGCAGTATAGGATATGAAAGCTGTACTCTGATTGGTTGCTATGGGCAACAAGGACAGCATCGAACATTCTGTATCGGATCAGTCCTTGATCACTTGTTATCAGTGTGATAGGAGAGAACAGCTCTATCCCGATCTCCCCAGAGGATGCGGCTTTGACCTTCCCTAGTGTCTGAGCTCCAGTATTGTATAGAAAAGCAACCACAGCTACAACAGGTCTCCACACAAGACAGTTCAGGATATTCACACGAGCAGCCAGGCGGTTCATAGACCGGCATTTCCCAGGTGCCATGCAGTGCCGTGTATGACACGAGGCTTCCCTATAGAGCAGCACAGGCCCCGCAGTGTTAGACGGGCGGGGAGGTCTCTGTGACCCTGGCTCCACATTACTGCAGATACATGCTCCATTCACATGTCCTACCTCAGGAGATGATAGTTCCTGGTGTGGGAAAGGACCTTTGATGATGTCACGGTCATGTGATCAGTCACGTGTGTGGGAGGAGTCACAGTATAGTGTTGCTGAAAGGTTACCTGTGGTTGTGTGAAAGTGTCATAGGTATTTACTGCCTGCACTGCTCGGCTTTGCAATGTGTGTACCATACGTAGACGGTTATACACTGTGCACAGTATATACCATACATAGAGGGCTCTGCACTGTGCACAGTATATACCATACATAGAGGGCTCTGCACTGTGCACAGTATATACCATACATCGGGGCTCTGCACATTGCACAGTATATACCATACATAGAGGGCTCTGCGCTGTGCACAGTATATACCATACATAGAGGGCTCTGCACTGTGCACAGTATATACCATACATAGAGGGCTCTGCACTGTGCACAGTATATACCATACATAGACGGTTATACACTGTGCACAGTATATACCATACATAGAGGGCTCTGCGCTGTGCTCAGTATTTACCATACATAGACGGTTATACACTGTGCACAGTATATACCATACATAGAGGGCTCTGCGCTGTGCACAGTATATACCATACATAGAGGGCTCTGCGCTGTGCACAGTATATACCATACATAGAGGGCTCTGCGCTGTGCACAGTATATACCATACATAGACGGTTATACACTGTGCACAGTATATACCATACATAGAGGGCTCTGCACTGTCCACAGTATATACCATACGTAGACGGTTATACACTGTGCACAGTATATACCATACATAGAGGGCTCTGCACTGTCCACAGTATATACCATACATAGAGGGCTCTGCACTGTCCACAGTATATACCATACGTAGACGGTTATACACTGTGCACAGTATATACCATACATATAGGGCTCTGCGCTGTGCACAGTATATACCATACATAGAGGGCTCTGTGCTGTGCACAGTATATACTATACATATAGGGCTCTGCGCTGTGCACAGTATATACCATACATAGACGGTTATACAGTGTGCACAGTATATACCACACATAGAGGGCTCTGCACTGTGCACAGTATATACCATACATAGAGGGCTCTGCACTGTCCACAGTATATACCATACATAGACGGTTATACAGTGTGCACAGTATATAACACACATAGAGGGCTCTGCACTGTGCACAGTATATACCATACATAGAGGGCTCTGCACTGTGCACAGTATATATCATACATAGACGGTTATACAGTGTGCACAGTATATACCACACATAGAGGGCTCTGCACTGTGCACAGTATATACCATACATAGAGGGCTCTGCACTGTCCACAGTATATACCATACATAGACGGTTATACAGTGTGCACAGTATATATAACACACATAGAGGGCTCTGCACTGTGCACAGTATATACCATACATAGAGGGCTCTGCACTGTGCACAGTATATACCATACATAGAGGACTCTGCACTGTGCACAGTATATACCATACATAGAGGGCTCTGCACTGTGCACAGTATATACCATACATAGAGGGCTCTGCACTGTGCACAGTATATATCATACATAGACGGTTATACAGTGTGCACAGTATATACCACACATAGAGGGCTATACAGTGTGCACAGTATATACCACACATAGAGGGCTCTGCACTGTGCACAGTATATAACATACATAGACTGTTATACAGTGTGCACAGTATATACCCCACATAGAGGGCTCTGCACTGTGCACAGTATATATCATACATAGACGGTTATACAGTGTGCACAGTATATACCATACATAGAGGGCTCTGCGCTGTGCACAGTTTATACCATACATAGTCGGTTATACAGTGTGCTCTGTATATACCATACATAGAGGGCTCTGCGCTGTGCACAGTATATACCATACATAGATGGCTCTGCACTGTGCACACTAAATACAGACAACTCTGCACAGTATATATCATACATAGACTGCTCTAAATTGTGCACAGTATATGCTGTTAGCTCTGCACAGTATTATAATAATAATCTTTATATAGAGCCAACATATTTCGCAGCACTTTACAATGTAGAGGGTATAATTACAGACAAAAGACAGACATTACACAGTGAAAGCTACTTACAGATGAGACACAAGGTGTGAGGGCCCTGCTCGCAAGAGCTTACAATTTAAGAGGGTGCCTGGGGGAGACAACGGGGGAGAAGTGCTGAATTTACAAGGTCCAGCCTTGTTTTATAAATATGGGGTGGTTACATAAAAATTGGGTGAACCCTGCCACCTGACAGTACATCTATATACAGATAAGTGCCTGTGAGTGCCCTAGTGTAGGGAGTGACAGATGTGTGTGATAGAAGGTGGGGCTAGCAATTAGTGGTTTTGGTAGGCCTGCCTAAGAAGATGTATTTTCACGAAACTCTTAAAACTGCGAAGGCTGGGATTCTGCCTGATGGTACTTGGTAGGATGTTCCAGAGAATGGGTGCAGCACGTGCAAAATCTTGAAGACGGGCATGGGAGGTTCGGATGATTGTGGTCTGTAGTTTGATGTCCGTAGCTGAGCGGAGAGAGCGGGCAGGGTGGTAGACAGAGATGAGGGAGGAGATGGATGGGGGTGCAGTGCTGTGGAGAGCTCTGCACAGTGACGAAGCTGAAGTTGGTTTCTTATTTGGCATTTTCTTATTCGGGCTGAAGTTGGTTTCTTATTCACCAGTTTCTTATTCGCTGCAAAATAATAAATAGGAAAACTTATCAGCTTAATAAATGTCATCACACTGATGTGGACCAAGGACAAACCAGTTGAAACAAGCCTGGTAAACACTAACAGCTGGCATAAAATGGGCATCAAAGCAGAAACCTAAAACTAAGATTTAAAGGGTTAAATGGCTTTGGGCCACTGATCCCACACCGTCATCATACTAAGAGGGATGCCCCACATCAAATTCAGTTTAGTCCAGCCTGGCCCAAAGTGGTTCTGGGCATTAAAACTGGTATCAAAGTGGGCAGACGGGCAGTTTTAACTGATTTGAATACGTAACTGGTGTTTTTAAAGGGTTAAATGGCTTTGGGCCACTGATCCCACTTTGTCATCATACCAAGAGGGATACCCCACATCAATTTACTGAACACTTCTTGACATATAGTGGCACGTCAGTTCAAATGGTTAGAGTTCTCAATTTAAGCCTCAAGCCCAGTGGGTATGATCAGAAATAGTTGCAAAAGAGATTTAGGGCGACATGTCCGAAAAGTGGCGTATCTATGCAAGTTTTAGGAGCATTAAATCAGTGTAAAGTGCTCCTGAAAGACCGATACTTTCTAAAAATTGGCGTCAGGTATATCTAGCATAGAAAACTTAATGCGCCTAAAATTGCAGATCGTATCAAAAAGGGGGCATTGCATCAAAAAAGGGGCATTGTATCAAAAAAGGGCGCATTGCGTCAAAAAAGGACACATTGCATCAAAAAAGGGGCATTGTATCAAAAAAGGGCGCATTGCATCAAAAAAGGGGCATTGTATCAAAAAAGGGCGCATTGCGTCAAAAAAGGACACATTGCACAAAAAAAAGGGCGCTTTTGCATCAAAAAAGGCGCATTCCCACAAAAAAAGGGCGAAAACTTTATCAAAAAAGGGGCATTTGTAAAAAAAAAGGGGCTCGACAAAAAAGGGCCATTGCTCAGCTCGCGGAACTTAGCATATCTTGGTATATATGGTATGGTCTATTGAGGCTCATTGTCTGTCGGGCGCAAACATATGAAGGCACTCAATAGGCGATTTCGAAATGGGGGCCCATGCACCAATTTGGGGCCATCAAAAAAGTTCATCCCGGCGTGTAATGCTCCATTTTTGGTGTATACTTCTTTACAACAAGACTATGGCGAAAAAAGGGGGTTTTGGCGCAAAATAAAACAAAAAACTGGCTTTGGGCATTTTGGTACATTCGCCCTTAATTTTAAAGAAAGCGATTTCCCATAGCAGAATAATGCGAATATCTACCCAATTTCCGCCTCTTTCTCCAACAGGGGGAAGCTTTGTTTTCTCCAGACAAACAAACGAAAGAAAAAAGAAAAAATAACCCAATTTTTTTAATATTTAATTAGATCACAAACCTTGAAGATATTTTCACACTTTTTTTTTTGGCTTCACATAACGGGAGCCCAAACACTATCTTGGGGGAAAAATTTATTTGGGCAAATTGAGTCCAATTTTACTTCTAACATCACCCATCATAGGACCCATCATTTTCATGGCAAAAACTTTTTCCAATCCAATTAAACAGGAATTTATGACGATCTTTGGACACAGAGATATCTATTCAAAGTAAGTAGAAACGCCCCGCTGATTTTTGCCAACATTCAGGGGAAAAAAACCCCTTGAAGGAACTGGAGTTCGTCATTCTGCTGAAGACACGCCGGCTTTTAGCACTTTTAAAATGACTGTAATACCCAAACCACTTTTTGGGGCCCGGATAACTAAACTAAAATTTTAGTGGGGGGCCTCCGTCTTTGGGTTTTGTCATGTATGATCATGGGCCCAAAATCTTTAACCCTTTGATAACACCGTTACCTATTTTATTAGTAAAAACGCCTGTCTGCCCCCCTTTAAAGGGGCTATCTCTCCTTTGGGAGAGCACCGAACGAAGCTTGTAGAGTTTTTGTTTTGCCTTTTCGCCCCCTACTTTGCATCTTCATACACGGCATTATGGAAAGGGCTGAGAAGCCCACAGCGCCCTCTTTTGGTTTTAAAAAAATCCTCAATTTTTCTTTTTACCCACCGAGTCTTGGGGAAAGCAAAAAAAGGATTTTTTAGCCAACCAACCACTTTAAAGGACACTGACATCAGAAAGGAGGATTTTTGGTAAAAATAATATTCCTGAAAAATGGATTTATTTTTAAAACTTTTTGGGGGATTTTTGTATTTTGGCAAATTTAAAAAAAACATATAAAAAATTATCCTTCTGAACTTGATATATAACTTTTTTTTACAGCCGGCAACTAACCCACTTTAGTTCATATGCTACTTGTCCTAAATATGTAATTAAAAATAAAATGACGAATGTTTGCTCTTTTTGTTCTCCCACAGAAATAGTAAGAATATGCTATAGCAACAGAAAGAAAGAAAAAAGGGTTGAACTTTTTTCTGCCGGGGGGGGGGGTGGGGGGGAGGGTTTCTTCAAAACGTCAAAAAAGTCTAAAAACCAACCCCATCGAGAGAAGAACCATAAATAAAATCTTTCACTGCTGCTATCAGAGCTCACAAACAAGTCGGGGAACCACCAGGATGTCTTCACTAAGAGAAAAACAAAAAAAAAAAAACACCCAATACAAACAAACATAGAAAAGCTTAGTTGTTTGAAAACATTTACAAATTTACTAAGTGTGGAGGGTTTTGTTTAAACATGCAAGATTTAATACCCAAAACTGCTTTGGGGGCCGGGCTAAACCAAACTGTTTTTGATGGGGGCCCCCTTTTGGGTTAAGGGCAGTGTCATATCAGTGGCCCAAATTATTTAACCCCTTTAAAAACTTTTTCAAACAGGAAAACTGCCGTCTCCCCTACTTTATGCCAGTTTTAAGCCCAAAAATCATTTTTGGCCGGGCTGGACTTAACTGAATTTGATGGGGGTACCCCTTTTGGTACATGGCAGTGGGATTAGTCCCCCAAAGCCATTTAAACCCTTTTTTAAAACCCCAGTTACTTTTCAAATCATAAAAACGCCCTCTCCCTTTTGATGCTATTTTAATGCCCAAACCAATTTTTAGGTCAGGCTGGAGTAAACTGAAATAAGTGGGGTATCCTCGGGTATGAGGGGCATTTGGGGGTCAGGGGGCCCAAAAGCCATTTAACCCCTTTTAAAAAAACCCATTTACTTTTAAAAATCATGAAAACTGACCGTCTGCCCCTTTTTATGCCTTTTTTAAAATGCCCAGAATCATTTGGGCCGGGGCCATCTTTTTTAAAAAAAAAAAAGAAAATATATTTACTGTAGCTCCGACCCCCTCTAGGGCATAAATAACGCTCTTAACCCCTTAAAGGGAGTTGTCCCCTACAGATTCATAGGCTGCATGAAAAAAATTACTCGTCATTTCCCGGTTCAGACGACTAAAATTTCAAAAGCTCCATGGTAAAATCCAGCCCTGTGCTTTCATTGCTAATTAGATCAATAGCTCAGAAGCTTCTGAAACTACTAGCAGACTTTTTATCTACCCCCTCAAACAAAAGCCCAAAATTTACAGGCTTTTTACTTGAGATAAATCAAACTTTTTTTCTGTCCCACAAGAACTGCCATGACCTTGTGATGAGGGGCACTCACTGCTATCACATAAACAACACAGGGGGGAGAATTTTTTTACAGGGCAGTTTTTCTGAGGGAACGAAATAGCCGGGGGGTCATAAATTCACTTTTTCTCCTTAAGGGAAAAAAATAAACAAAACAAAATATTTGGAAAATTTCTTTTTTTTGTGTTCCCTACAATTTTAAAGCTATTCCCCTTTTTTAGCGAGACAACCCCTTAAAGGACCCCCTTTTTTTTTTTTTGTGACACTTTCGTTTTCCCTCCTCGCCTTCTGAAAGCCATAACTTTTTTTATTTTTCCACCTACATAGAAACATGAGAGCTTTATTTTTGCGGACAAGATGTACTTTTCTAATGGGTTTATTCACTATACATAGAATATACTGGGAAACCGCAAAAAAATTCCAAGTGGGACAAATTGTGAAAAAAATGTATTTTCGCCATGTTTGCGGGGGTTTTGCTTTTATGGCAGTAAATATAATGTAAATATAATGTGTTATCTGTACTCTACAGGTTGATATGCATCCGACGATACCAAACATGTAGGGTTTCCGTTATGTTTTGGTACCGTAAAAAAATTCCAAACATTTTCTTTTTTTTAAAATTTGCGCCACAGCGCCATTTTGTCGACCATAACAATTTTTTTGTACAAAACACCGACGGATGTCAGTGAGGGGGATTTTTTGGGGCTGAAGAGTACTTTTTATCGCTAGCAGTTTGGAATGCATGCGACTTTTTTGATCATTTTTATTCCATTTTTTTGAGTGACGTAAAATGACCAAAAACGCAATTTTGGCGTTTGGAATTTTTTTTCTTCTACGGTGTAAATGATGTTATATTTTTATAAATCTGACTTTTTCGGTTGTACAAAGATGGCGGTTTCCCCCCCTTCCTGTATGCGGCCCGGAGTGTGCAAACCGGGCAGTGTAAGTGACGGGAGCCTTTACAAGGGTTTCCCCACCACCGGGGTCCCGGGCAATCGTCCGGATCGGCGCAGCATAGCTGCGCTGATGCCGATCACCGTAACGATGGGTGTGCGGCACCGATCGGCCGTTCCATTCAGACGCCGCGGCCATCTTTGCCGCGGGTGTCTGATATGGGTTTAAACAGCGGCAGGGGGCGGACCCCACCCGCTGGCACTGTTACACCGCCGGATGTTAGCAGCGATTAGCCCTAACACCCTTGGACCGGCGGCTGTGCAGGGGGGGTCGCGGAGCGATCCCCCTGCAAAGCCCCTTAGCGGCCCTGGGACGTACTCATACGCCCAAGGTCGTTAAGGGGTTAATGTCATTTTGCAGACTCTGGGCCTAACCAGTTGACACGCAAGTCAAATTCTTCTTTGGCAGAGAGGTTAAGATCTTTAATTACTGCTTCAAAGGTTGATTTTCAGGCTCTATAGTTTTCAGCACAGTCGTCAAACTTTGAGAGACTAATGTTAATCAGCTCCTTCCATATCATACATCTGGCAAAGTCCGACATGTCTGATCTCCCACTCCTTGTTCCTGGATTAAGTTGTGGTGTTTCTGGTTTATAAGGCTGATATAAATCAGGAGAAAATGATTAAGCTGTGGAAAGAAAGGCTTAGATAACTACCTGAAACTAAAGAATATTAATGCGTACGTAGCTATGTAAAATTCTGGATCTGGCTGGTGGAGGCTCTGGGGTCAGAGATGGGGTCTTCCCTGGAGCAGATTGGTTCTTGCCTTGTGGGTTTTAGGGCATTAACCAGTGGTAAGGCTGGGCTTGAAATCCTTGTCTCTCTCCCCCCACCCCATTTTCCCCACCCTTGGTTGAACTTGATGGACACATGTCTTTTTTCAACCGTACTAACTATGTAACTATGATGCTGGAAATTACCTTGTCATCTTTTGCTGTGTGGGTACATCTGTGTGGTAGGTTAGAAGTGGCACTGCTATGTTAAACTTAGAAGTTCCTGTTTTGAGAGTTAAAGGGGTTGTCTCACTACAAGGAGTGCTTTTTATGTTAAAGATCTTGCAAAAACAAGTTGCTTTGCAATATGTGTCCATTAACAGTGTCCTACCTATTCCTAGATATCCCCTCTTGTAGGGCTGCATCAGCTCCCAGGCCCAAAAGCTACAGACCTGTGGTTTTCCCCTGATAGGCTGTCACACGGAGCAAGCTACAAACCTGGCTTTCTACGCACCTATAAAGCCAGAAACCCCCCCGAATTCAAAATAAAACCAAGAAAAAAGTACTGAGGAAAGAATAAATATATGAAAAAACCCCCTCAAAAACGATTGTTTTAACACGGGCTTTCCGGGTCAACGGGGTTTCTTCCATTTCTCCTGGGAATAGCAGTGAATAGTATCTTGGACTAAGCTCATTCAAAATTTTAATTTTTGGCTCAGGCGCTGCTCCTTTTTCTTTTCCTTTTGGGAAATTTTTTTAATTTGGTTTTGCCTTTGCCTCCAATTGTGCCAATTTTGCTTCATTCTGTGCCACTTTTGCCATGCAATGCTGACCTTTAAGAGAGGAAGATGATCTGGAAGGCGAAGATGTACGTTTGGTAGAAGCAAATTGACGACTTCTCCGTCGGGAAACCCCCTCCTGCCGTCCGGGGGTTCTTAGCTCGTGAATCACCGCTTTGGTAAGCGAATTGGCACTTGGACACCAGGCTTCAGTTTAACACTAGCCTCAGCCATGTTTATTGAGGCACAGGAAATACAATACCCAAAATATAAACAAAATCCTCAATCCGTCAGGCCCACTGACTACCCAAAAAATAAAGACCCTTCTATCGTGCCTAACCTAGCGTCCGCCCCCCCAAAACACTTTACCAGTTCCACGGGTTTCCCTTTGGCTTCTCCAACCTCTCTCCAGCTCTCAGCAAACCACACTGCAGGTACAGCCCACGATCCCTGATTACCGGGACACAGCTTTTATAGCCCCTCCAGGGCCGGCCAAAAACCTGTGCGGGGAACACCGGGTAAGACCCCTATCCACACATTGTCTACTCCCGAAAGAGCCGACCCAGAAATTTGCTATAGCATTGCCAAACCGCTTTTTGTGACTGACGCATAAATGGTGGTTTTATCCCACCAAGGCCCCGGTACCCTTTGGGGCGTTTGCTTTTGGGTCTTTTGTATACTCCACTCAGTGGGAGAAACATGTGCTGCCGCGGGCTTCTGCAAAAAAGATCAATAGACCTAACTTCTTGCAAGTATGCGGGTGCGGATTTTTGCCTTATCCCTGGTGTCCTGTGCTAAAGGCACCTTTCCTGAGGAGAGTCCCCTCGTCTCAAAAGCTCTGCTAACATCATCAAATCAAGAATTATTCAGGAACGGGTTACTTGCTTAGCGATCATAAGCAGCAAAAAAATGATTCAAACTTGCATTAACTTCGCCCCGCATTTTTATAGAAAAGGGAAAACTGTTAATACTGTTCAACCTTTCCTATAGTTCAACCCCAATTTTCCCAAGCTCGTCTCTAGTTTCTTTAAAGTTCCTCTAAAAACCCTTCTCAATTTTGACGAAATTTTTTTTTTATATAAACGTGGTCCAGTGCCAGAAAAATCTACAGAGCCTTTTCTGGACATTCTCTGTTCAGGTCCTTTAAGAAAGGACTGCAGCTTAGCTCACTGTGATCGAGAAGCCATGTTCTGGTAAAATGGTAGATGACTCTAAACTTGTATGCAGTCAATGCAGATTTAGATTTATTTTGACTATTCTACCACAGATGTACGTTAGAGAATGAATGATGAATGAATGTGAGCAACACTCTCTGTACAAGTGAATGGAAGAGAGTGAATTCACTGTATTCATTCCCGTAGCTTCACCAGTTGCATGTGGAGATCCAGCTGAGGAAGATGCAATGGATATGCTTCAGATAGTTTTTATTGACATTTACCTTATAGAGATACATAATAGACGTCAAAACAAATTCGTTTCTCCAAGTCTGTGTAACATGTCTGCCCAACAGAAGATACCGCAGAACAATGGGATGTGACCTCACAGAATAGGAGTGTCACGAACAGCCTCTGTTCGTTGGCCACCGTGCAGGACCCTTTGGCTGCGGCCTGAAGCTTGACCCACTATGCGACATATACATGACGTTTCGTACCCCCTAGGGGTATATAAGGTCAGCTGGATACCGTTTTTCAGATACTCCCTGTCCACACAGGAGTGAGAAAGGATAGCCCACGCGTCTGCCAGCGAGATACAACACTTGCCAACAGCACTGTCTGGCTGAGAGACCCCTTTTAACTAGCACCAGTGAAAAAGGACTCTGCCAGCCGGGTAGACTGCCACAGGTATCTCGTTAGATAAAAGCCTGGTCCGGGCTTAAATCGGGCCAGAAACCAGCCCTTGTAACGTATAATGTAAAACCGAGAACACTGACATGTGGATTCCTGGATCGAGATAAGGGTATTCCAAGATTAAGTTTGAAATTTAATTTCCTTAAGAGCACACTAGACAAGGCACTACATATACACTGGGTACAGACTTATACAATGGTCAGATATGCAAATACAGGTATTGGGTTACAAACAGTATAAAGCAGACAAGTCAGTTCTAGTTGGCCTTAGCCGCAGAGATACAGGCCACATGGGGCATTGGCACAAAACGAGTGTCCAGTGTTCCTCTGATGTTGCCAGCATGAGCATAACCCTCTCCTCAAAAGCAACACAAGCTACTGCCTGGCACACACTTTTAACCTAGCTGACATATCCCTCACTCACAGCCCCTGGCAGGCTTTGATGCCACATCCTTCCCTCTATATACAAGGTTGTTTAATCTCCTGGGTCCGGGAGAAAACAAGGTGTCCTGTGTATGTGTCCCGTTCCTGAGTTCTCAGATATGGAACCGGTATGTGGGTACGATGTATAGCAATTCCATAATTCTTTATGAAACCCCAGCTCCCATGTGTCTGGCTAAAGCCTTTGATCCCTGACTAACCATAGGAGTTATTACCTTTGGTTCCAAGAAGTTTGCTGAACATGTGAATTGAACAATAAAGGTCCTTTTGATGCAGGACCTCCTGGTGAGGATTTATTTCCTATGCAAGGCAGCATCTTGAGTAAAGCGCTTAATCTCACATAACCCAGTGATTGACTTGGATCAACTTTTTATTTTACATTCATCACAAGGAGTAACAGAAGGCATATGGGAAATACAATATTAATAGCTTACATGACCATATGCAAACAGTGACCACAGGGTAGCAGTATTATATATCAAACATGGTATACAACAGCTACAACATAGAATATACATATAATAAATAGATCCGAGTTGGTCGCCTTATCTGGGACAGCACAATAATACAGTACTAAAGTAATGTAATGATTGAACACTTAAGATCCCTGATTAAAAAATAGTAAAAAATAAGTTTCATAATTGATAAAAAAAAAGTAAAAAAAGCTGAATAAATACATAAATGAAAAAAATCTCAAATAAAATAGAAAAAAAAGAAATTTCCATTTTTCTATTATGAAATCCCTATTTATGAGAACAAGAGTAATCATAATTTATATCACTGCAACTATAACATCCTAAACAATAAAACTAGCACTTTTATTGAATTACATACTGAATAGCATAAAAATTGTTATAAAAAAAAGTGCCAAAATTGCATCATTTACTTCACAAAAAACATCATAGAAAGCGATCAAAAACTCTGTGTGTATCTGAGCACTCCTGTTACACTCTGCCAAAGTTCTATTAGAACCTATTCTCCATTTTCTCAGTTAGGCCGTGTTCACACGGCTTATTTCGCCGCGGATTGCGCCGACTCCACGCCGGATTTGCGCTGCAGTAAACGGCGCCAAATCCCGTCGTCGAATTCTCTATAAATCCACTGTTCTTCTATCAGAACACTACGCCGTGGATAATGGGCAGTCTATGGGGCCGCGGGCCGCGCCCTACCCGCACCGCCCCATACACCCGGCCCCTTATTCAGCCGGAATTGCGAGCGCAATCCGGCTCGCAATCCGGCGTGAATAAGCCGTGTGAACGGGGCCGTATAGGGCAAGTTCACACGGCCTATAAAATCGTGCCGATTTCGGTCCCCGTAATTTACGCGCGAAGTGCGCCAATTTACGGGGCCGAAAACGGCCATTCATTCGTTAATTCACAGTTCTCATAGAGAACTACTATTATTACGTCTCCTCTCCCCGCCCGGGCGAATCCGCCGGGTCAGAGAGTAATTTCACCTGTCACTTTCTAGCGGCGTATACCGCAGCCGCAGCAGTGAGTCAATGGTGCCGCCAAACGTGCCGGCCCCCCTGCTTCTACTCCCCCGCACTCCCGCCCCCGGCCCCCCGTCCACACCGTAATTGCTGGCGTAAATTACGTCCCGCAATTAAGCCGTGTGAACATAGCCATAAAGTGCAGAATAACATACCGTATATACTCGAGTATAAGCCGAGTTTTTCAGCACAAAAAATGTGCAGAATAATTCCCCCCACGGCTTATACTTGAGTCACTGTCGCGCTCTGCTCTGCCAATGGCCGCGTGCGCGTCACGATACACCTCCCCGTGTGCTACTCCTCCGGAGCGCAACACTAGGTGAAGAGGTACCCTGCGACGCAGAGAGCGAACACTCCCACCCAGGGTGCTCTGCAGTGGATACCGGCGGCCGCAACACGCGGCCATCCGGAGTTTCTGGCAGCAGGCAGCCGTGAGTCATCACGCTGCGTGCGAGCGGCCTGATCACATCACCCGCCTGTGCACAGAGAAGACCGGGAGAGCGCCGCGGGAAGGCCGGACAGCGAGGAGGCGGAGCAGCGGGGAGCCATGGTAAGTGTTTTTTTTTTTGTTGTTAAAAACCCTGCAACAGCCTATCTATAGAGACCTATACCTGCCTATAACAAGCCTACAGCCTACCTAAAGGACCTATACCTGACCTATCACCCTGCCTACAGCCTACCTATACCTTCTATACCTGCCTACAGCCTACCCTATAGGACCTATAACCTGCCTACAGCCTACCACGTACCTGCCTATAACCCCCTCCTATAGCCTACCTAGATGACCATACCTGCCTATACCCTCCTATAGCCTACCTAGAAGGACCTATAACCTGCCTATACCCTGCATATAGCCTACCTAGAGGACCTATACCTGCCAATACCCTGCCTATAGTTCCTAACCTAGAGGACCTATTACCTGCCTATAGCCTACCTGAGACCTATACCCTGCAAATAGCCTGTGTAGGGTACCATAACTGCCGAAATAGCTTACCTAGGGGGCCTAAACCCTGCCTATACCTGCCTAGGATACCTATACCTCCTATAACGACCTATACCTTGCCTAGGGGAACTATACCATGCCCATAGCCTGCCTAGGGTGACCTATACCAATCCTATAGCCTTCCTAGGGGGACCTATAACTGCCCTATAAGACCTATACCTGCCTATAACCTGCCTAGGGGGACCTATACCAGCCTATAACGACCCTATACCTAGCCTATAACCTGCCTATGGGGGGACATATAGCTGCCTTATCTGCCTATGGGGACATTAAACTGCCTATACATAGCCTATATTCTGCCTATGGGGGACATTAAAACTGCTTATAACCAGCCTATACTGCCTGCCTATGGAGACTTTAAACTTGCCTATGTAATTTTATTGTATCTATTTTTTATGTTTTAAAATTCACCAGTATCCGCTGCATTTTTCACCCTAGGCTTTATACTCGAGTCAATATAGCTTTCCTGGGTTTTTGTGGCAAATAGGTAGGTGCCTCAGCTTATACTCGGTCAGGCTTATACGCGAGTATACTAACGGTTACAAGCAATTTCACGCTAGTGGTCAAGTCCAAAGTTATGAAAACTCACTTTTATGACTATATTAAAAATAAAGACAGTAAAAACATTAAACAGTTAAACATTATTGATCTGATTTATTTCCCTTTTCCACCAATAATATGACTCAATTTTTTTTCTCCTGTCTTCCGAAAACCATAACTTTATTATGAGGGCTTCTTTTTTGTGGGACAAGTTGTACTGTTTTATGGTGCCGTTTTATATTCTGGGAAACCCCAGTAAATTCTAAAAGCGGAGTGAAATGTGAAGAAAAAAACCACACTGGTGCCACTTTTGTTTTCATGGCTTTCACTCTTCGGTATAACTAATTTGCTTATATGTATTGTGAAGGTCGATACGATTCTGGTGATACCAAATATGTAGGGATTTTGTTATGTTTTGGTACTTTTTTAAAAAACATTCTCTATTTCTTAGCTTAGCTCAATTTTCTGTGACCAATATCTTTTTTTTTGGTTTTCCACATATGGACTTAAGTGGGGACTCATATCTGCAGGCTGAAGTGTTGTTTTATTGGTACCATTTTGATATACACTTTTTGATCATTTTTTATTTCAATTTTTATGTGATGTGAGATGACCCAAAAATACACAGTTTGGCAGTTAATTTTTTTTCCTCTACAGTTCAGCGTACAGGATAAATGATATTATATTTTTAAAGATATGACTTTTACGGATGTGGTAATATCAATTATGTGTAACTTTTTTCTTTTATTCATTAAGTGGCAAAAGGGGGCTGTTTGAATTTTTACATTTTTTTAGACTTTTAAAACTTCTTTTTTTTAACTTTACATTCAGTCCCCCTAGGGTACTTGAGTATTAAGAGGTGCGATCACTTATACACTTTTCTGCATTATATATAATGCCAAAGGGTGTACCAAGATGGATCGGAGCCGGCTCCATTCCCTGCTGTTAGTGACGGATGTCAACTGTGATAATCAGCTGGCACTCACCTTGTATCTTGCAGACTTAGTGTGTGGGCCCGTTAAACTGTAGCAGACGGATGTTAGCTGGAAGTTGATAGACAAATAAACCACACATGAAAAACATAGTTTTTTTCTTGATAGTATTTTGAGACTTCTTAGAGCCAATAATAAGTATAGGAGGTGTAAATCTGCCTCGAGCAGCCCGAGCAGTTTCTATGCTGTCAAGCGGAAACAATGCTTCATGTGAATCTACCCTTAGGATATGTTCACACGGCGTAATGTCGGTCCCTACTTCAGCACGTAATTGCACTTCAATGTGCCCAAATGCGAACCGACATTACGGTAATTCATAGCTCTCGTTGAGAGCTATGATTACCTGTTCTTTCTCCCAGCACACAATACGCGCAAGGGGAAAGAACTGACATGTGAATTCTGGCCAGCACGTCCCTCTGAAGCTGCGGGTATATAGTGGCGCATACAGGTTTAGATAGTTTGTACTTAGAACTGACTAACCACATCTTGGAGGATATTATATGCATGCACTGAAGCTCTGTTTTGTACAATAATCGCTTATGTACATGATTTTGTTAGCGTCTATACCTAGATTATTTTTTCTATTGATTACTCAGTCTAGGTACTGAGATAGGGCATATTAGGGGACAGTATTGCGGGGTCGTCCTTTTAGGGGCGGGATCTCCACTAAGGGCTAGCCTAGGTGTGAGTCTGTAAGGGACAGGTAGACACCTTGTTTAATTAGTTGGGCTGATGTCCCTCGTATTTTTGGAGATATATTCATATTGAGCTTTTGAACCTACCATTAGACTCCATTGGAACCCAAGCAGTTCACAACTGGCAAGTATCATAAGCTGTCAGTGATTTAGATTCTCATGTTGCGTTTTTGTTGCAGGTGCATATTGTTACGGATGCCCCCGCGACCTCCGTATCGGGGCGCGCCCGCAGCTCAAACGTCCTTCCCCCTCCCACGTCCTGTTTTGGGGCCGGGACGCACTCTGTTGCGGCGTGCACGCGCTCAACCACTAGTGCGCTTGTGCGGTACTGCGCAGGTTTAAAAGGGGACACGCACCGAGTTTGGGTTTTTAAAGGGCGTGCCCTATTTAATCCTGCCCCTTTCCCTACCCCCTTTCCCCGAATCGATGTCCCCGTGCTAGAGGGAAGCGTTCCCTTTACTTTTGTTTTCGTGTCTGTCCCTTCTGCCTCCGCCCCTTTTGACTACGAACCAAAACCCACCTTCCTGCCCCTTCTACCTGTCCCGACTCGAACCATTGCCGCCTTTCCTGACCTTCTCCCTGTCCCGATACGAGCCTGCTTCATGATTTTCTACCACGCAACCCCTCGGCCTCCACCGCGAGCAAGTCACGTCAAGGGGTAAAAAACTGGTACCAACCGCCGCAGCAAGTCCATCTCGCTTTGCGGGGGGTTTGGGTGTAAAGGACCTAATTAACCCCTCCCTGGCGTGGTTTATACCATGCTTGCGGTGGCCCCGAGACCCACTTCCACAAACCGTTA
The DNA here is from genome assembly GCA_025379985.1 of Phyllomedusa bahiana. Classification (NCBI taxonomy): domain Eukaryota; kingdom Metazoa; phylum Chordata; class Amphibia; order Anura; family Hylidae; genus Phyllomedusa; species Phyllomedusa bahiana. The sequence goes on from JAODAL010027290.1 coordinate 21,669, forward strand.
CACATATCTGCTGTGACTGCAATGCAAAAGCAAACAAACACAAAGACGCAGATATAGCTTCCGCCTTCTAAGGTTATTCTGGGGTTTTTTCTATTTTTATTTACATTATGTTCTTTTTTGCTAGGCAGTGTAAATTACAGTTTGAATATAATCCTGTTATCATTGTCATTGTACCATGGCAAAGCAGTCGCCAGGGGATTAGTTCAGGATCTTACATCAAAGAAAGGGGTTTGGGTAGCAATGTTCAGAGTTTCTGAAACTAATTGGTCATTGTGCTGAAATATATGTGTACAACTATAGGATAAACATCCATAAATGTATTATTAAGTTCCCAAATGCAATATTTTCTTCTAGACAATGTAATGTTTCCTATGCAGTCAGTCTCGGATTACGTCCATACACACATACTGCAGAGTGGCGTTGTCATGTAAAGGTTTTTTATGTAATTTGTAAAGAACAAAATAAGGAAAGTGGAATGATCAAAGGACAAACCCTAGTCGTGTTACTTCTGTAAATGTTTATTTTATTTAAAAGGTGTGAACTTTTGTGCATTGTGCCCTTTTTTTAAACATGTGAAGAGATTTTCCAGAATATAACAGAACATTTACGTGAACAAGTCTGCCACTGTGTTTGGTAGTGTAGTGACCACTTCTTTCTTTCACTCTGCTTAGGTTGAATCCTCCCATTACTCAGACATTGATAACCTATCCCAAAAATAATCACCTTCTTTTATTCCCCTGAGCCACTTTTCAGTCCTGGCAGCAAATTTCCTTCCGAATGAACAAAAGGTTTAGGGTGAATTCACACAGCGTTTGGTTGGCATAAAGCAGCACATACTGTGCGTACTGCTATATGCCGGGTGTTGTCCAACACATACTTCTAAAGAGCTCTGTGCCGGGGTCCTTTTACTCTAGTTTTTCCTGGCGTGTAAGCACCAAGAAGAAGCGACACGTCACTTCTTTCTCCCAGTGTGCAAATTGGGGAATAATGAGGTTTATATGCACACAATGAGTGATTGCACGCCATACTTCGGGCGTATTGCAGCGCAATTACACCCCAAAGTACATCCCGCAATTACACCAGGTGAACATACCCTTAAAGTCTAATGTCTTAGTTTAAACTCTATATGGCACGGCCGGACCTGGACTGAGAAGGAGTCCTGACACCACCAACCTCAGCATCCCACATAAATAACACCACCCACTTCCATCGCAAAAAAAAAATATTTGCAAGCATTGTGAGTTGCAACAGATTTTGCTTTACTTTGTCATGCCCCAAAAATACTGTGGGCCACATGTATGAAAACTGTTTAGGTCTAAAACTCACTCGTAAACCCATGGGCAAAAAAAATGAGTTTAGACCTAAACAGTTTTCATACATGTGGCCCTGTATGTAAGCCACACCATCAACACAAAGTGGATAGTAAAAAAGAACCTAGGAACACCTTATCACAGTCAAAGACTGACGAAAACTCTGTTTTTTAGTCCGACAAGTGTACACTGCCACTACGCCAGCACCATAGAAGTAATAATAGCATCACACAGTGACCACACTGCATTGTAGTCATAAACTAGTTCTACACAGACTATGCAGGAAACATGAGAATCGAGTTCACAGCCAGAATACATAACAATTCTACCACTATCGAGTTGTCTGTTTGGACAATACTTGTATTTCCCATGAAATATCAAATTTCCCGAAATCTTTTTATAAAATTCACTTCTTTTTTTCCTTGTTATTCCTCTGGAAAGAAAAAACAAACAAAGGCCCTTTATATTAGATCCACTTTTTTAGGGCTAGTTTACACGGCTTATTGCCGACGTAATGTGGGACGGGTTTCACCCCGCAATTACGCCGGCTGCCTGCAGCGAGGGGGGGGCCCGGAATCGTCGGCCCTATAGACATTCTTATTCCGGCCGGGACATGCCCTAAAAAAATTGAATGTCACTTTCTCCCGTCGGGTATTCGCGGTGGGGAGGAGAGACGGAGTCCATAGTTCTCTATGATGGGAATGATTTAGCGTTTTGGAGCAAAAATACGGCGCGGGTAGTAGGGATAAAAAACTTCCAAAAATAAGCCGTGTGAATGTACCTTAAAGACTAGTCATACAAAAGTGACAGTGTCCATATCGTTGACAAAAATTAGCTATGTGGGGGGCCACATCTGTTACAAAAAAAACGGTAAAAAAAAAGTTATCAGTTAGAGTAAGGCCTCGTTCACACGGCTTATTTCGGGCCGCGGATTTGCCGAGGATTACGACGTCAATCCTCGGAAAAAATCAGTCAGAAATAATAACAGCCCATTTTCTATTGATTTCAATAAAAAATACGGTCGTCGTTCACACAAGCGTATTTTTCCTCCCGTTGCCGCCGGGGTTTTGACGACAGAAACCCGGAGGAAAAACAATTGCATGAAATTTTTTAGGCGGTTTCACCACCTACAATGATTGGAGATGGTGAATCCGTCGGGAAATCATTAAAAATAGTGCCACATTGTGCCACTTATTTGAATGATTTTCAACGATTTCAGAAGTTTTCGATCGGCAATCCGATTAAATACGTTCTGAAATAACCGTGTAAACATAGCCAAGAATCATCAAGTGAAGGGGACTGATAAATTGCCGCACAAATTTGCTGCTCAGCACCTGTTATATTGGCATATCTGCACAGCCATTAGCAATCAATTTGAAACCACAGTTGAAGCACAGTTTTTATGGGCTGAAGTGTAGTTTTTATTGTTACCATTTGAGGACACACAAGACTTTTTGATTACTTTTTTATTTTCATTTTTTGGGACCCAAAATAACCCCAAAATTTTTTCACTGTAGGGGTAATGATGTTTTTTTTTTAATAGATCAATTTTTTGGACCAGTGATACCTTTTATGGGCGACTGTATGAATCCTGGGGATGACCAGTTCTTAATCACTTTAAGGTAGTATAAACTGCGCCAGAATGTATGAACCTGTTCTTCTGCAGGTCATACATACAGGCGCAGTCTAGTGCCAATACGACAAGTCTATTCCAATAACAGTGGCACACTGTCAACTGAAGCACTATCAAAGGGGATATAGGAAATTTTTAAAAAAGCTTTTGCTATCTAGGATACATGAAAAAAGTTTTTAGATTCTCATTCACCTTTTTTCAAAAAACTGTTAAGCCACCTCTGAACTTCGACGGGGATTCAAGGGAGGGGTCCTACAATTGATTCCTACACTATTAATACCCCCTCGTTTGGGTCCTATTAGACCCCCACAACCAGGGAAAGAAGGAACCACTTTCAAGTTACACTGCCTGATTTTTAAAAAACATGTCAAAGGGGGGTGGGGGCAAAAAAAAACAAAATGAAGGCAGCCCCTCATTTCCCTTTATTCCCCGGGATTGGGAGGTCTGAAAAGGGGCCCAAAAAAAAGGGATTAATAGTATAGGCCATCGCCTTGAGATCCCCTTTTAAGTTCGGGGGTGGGGTTAAACGTTTTTTATCAAAAGTGTGAATGGAAACTCAAACATTTTTTCATGTATCCTAGATAGCAGAAATGCTTTTTTTAAAAAACCTATGTCCCCTTGATAGTGCTTCGTTTATAGTGGCCACTGTTATTGGGAAAATGTAGATACTTTTCGCCCACCAGTGTTGCACCTATTTCATTTTTTTTAAAAATGTTTTTTTTTTGGATTGCATAAACATTATTGCTTTTAATATGACAAGTCTGGCTTTAGGGGACCAACTTTAACCTGGTTGGCTTTCTAGCTGTTTTGGCCTAGATTTGATGTCAAAAAATAAAATGTGTCTACCCCTAAAAAGTGGTGCGAGCCCCCCGAACCCCCAAAACTTTTGGGGCAATAAAAAGTGTCTTTGGCTCTTCAAAGGACTTTCGCATTAAGGTTTGGGGTGCACCTGTTCTTTTCATTCTTTTTGGCTCAAAGTACACCAGAAAACTGGCAATTCATATATGTTGCCCTGTGTGTTTAATATTTTTACATTTTTTATATGTAAAATAACTAAAAGGGGTGTTTTGAACATTTAATATTTTTTTTTTTAAAAACTCTTTTTACTTGTAGTTTGCCTAGGGTACTTAACCACTAGGGTGCACGAATTCTTGTACACCGATCTGCAATATGTAAGGAAAGGTGAATAAATATCTCTCCCATTAGATCTTGACTAAGGCAGAGTGGCAGGTTTCTGCAGCCATTGCCACATGCTGAAAGATTTGTTATGGCACGGTTTCTTTCTGACCGCCATGAACCTTTCGGAAGGTTGTCCACCTCACCTTTTTCAACATGCAGTATGGTGCTGAGGTAAAATAGGGAAAAAAAATTCAAATGCATTCCAGCAATGCGCCTCCTGGTCCTCTTTCCAGGTCCTCTGGGCTGAATAGAACGTTGTGTGACACTGCCCCACTACATTGTTCGGAAGTCAAGGCTCCTGAACATAGGGCCGTGTCACTTGACTGCTGCAGCCAATTAAAGGCTGCTGCAGTGACATTCTATACAGCCCAGGTCAGAGGACCAGGAGAGAGGACCAGGAAGTGCATTGCTGGGATGTGTGTGAGTTTAGCGGTATCTTGTTTTTTTTAAAAAAATTTTTATTTTACCCTATCCTCAGAACCATACGGTATATTAAAAAGAGGGAGGGGGAAACCCTCTAAAGGCTCACGAGTGGGTGAAAGGGTGAAAAAGGGACCGTGCCTTAACAAATCTATAAGCATGTGATCATGGCTCCAGGAACGCCTGTAACTGGATATACGCGTGGCATTTATCTATTCTCTATACTTCACTGCTTGCTTTTTTCCGGCTTTTTTACATTTATTTTTTTTTCATTTTCTTTGCATGAAGTAGGAGAGGATGAAACTGGAGGATTCTAGGGAAATATCTGCTTTACCTGGCTATAACAATTGGCAGAGGCGCAGGAGACATAAACCAAGGAATTGGAAATGTAAAAGTGGAGAGTGGGGAGCACATCACAAGAACAGAAGTCATGGTGTGCAAGAGCATATGGAAGGGGGAGCACATTAAGTAGGGGGCACACAAAGCAGGTTTCATGAAGGGGATGGGGAGCACATGAAGTGGGTCTCATAAAACTGGTAGAGGAGCACATGGAGGGACAGGAGCACATGGAGGGGGTAGGGAAACACATAGAGGGGGAGGGGAGCACATAAAATAGGAGTATATAGAGGGGAAGCATCTAGAGCGGAGAAAATGTTAGGGGGAGGGGAAGAACAGCAGTAAAGAGGCAGCCCCTATGAGCGTCCCCATCTTCTTCCTAGATAGTAGCTGGCAGACATGCTGAATTGCTGCAGTGGGTTAGGATTCCCTCTTATGCTGTTTCCTGTTACACTGCTGTCAGACAGGGGTGGAGCGGCTGCTGGGCTTTTTTGTGCTCCCTGCGCTCCCAGCCTTGTATTATCCTAACTAGGTTCTGTCCTAATAACAGCCCAGCACAAGTAAACAAACGATGAAAGACTACTAGTATTATCTTGAAATTTATTTATATCTCAAAAAACCTTCATATGAATTTAGACACATTTAAATAACTCTTAAAATCCATAGAAAAAAGAAGCTGTGGTATAAGTATCGTTTTTCAATGTGGAAACATCCGTGTAGTTTAATCCTTATGTTACCCATTGTGGGATACCGAGGAGCCGCTTAACAATTAGCATGCACACCTGGGCTGTGATGTTTCGAAGGGATTAACTCTTCTTTCTCAAGCATGTGTATTGCAATGATGGGAGGGTTTAAATACCAGATTTGTTATCATCTTCAATTAATTAAAATCATATACATATGTCTTCATTTAGCAATACCATATACATTTAGCCCAGCACAAGTGACTTCACTCCCCTACTGAATGGGGCGTGTGTGCAAGAGGGGGCGAGGTGTCGCAGCACAGTCAGGAGCACAGCCAAGTGCAATGAATAAATTAAAAGGCGGCGCCTATGTGGTTTCCAGGCAGCCCCGCCCACCAGGGAATTTGCCCCGTTTTGCCAAAATTGGGGTTTGGGCATGCCGTATGGTTAGGTTTTGGAATCCCCCCACATAGGGCAAAGGGCCCAACCCGGGACGGGTTTTCGGACGGTTTCTCCCGCCGTTTTGGGATTTTTCAGGGCCACCCGAAAAGCTGGGCCCAAAAAGAGCAAAATTGGTTTCTCTATGGGGAAAAAAGTGCAGCAGTCCCCAATGCACGGGTTTTCCCCCCGGCGGTTTTTTTCCCCCCACGCCCGGCCCCCCAAAAAATTTTTTACCCAAACAAAAATCCCTTCCGTTCGGTTTTCGGACGGAACCTGTGCTTGTGAATGTGAAGGGGGGTGGGCTTTTCTCCCCCGGATAAAAGCCGTCTCCCCCGCGGCCGTGGGGACGGCCGCAAAACAGGGGCAAATTCCCGGGCCCGGAAACCGGCCGGTATTTGTCCCCGTGCCGTTGAGAAACCGCGCCCTTAAAAGGTTTCTCCAAACCCTCTTTTTTACTGTGCAGCAAAATACACAAATTTCCTTTAAATTTTTACACAAAAAAAATGGTTTTTAGCTGACAATCCTGTCTTCATGTGAGATATTTCAAACAAATGAAATACATTATTGTGAATAGTGGCAAATGTTATGTGAGATCAAGTAAAAGGGAAAAATTTTGGAATTTTATTTAGTTTTGGAACAAAAAAAAATATGGGAATCCCAAAAAAAATTCCCAAAAGTAAAATTTATTGCCCCCCTTCCCGTACTTTAAAATGGCCCGTATTTTTGAGTATGGACTTCACTAAATTTATGAATAATTTTCCTGCCCTCAAGTGGGTTTCCCAACTTACTTGAAGAGCAGCTGACAGATGGGCTTAGCAAAAATGCAGCGTTTTTAAAATTTTTCCCCATTAAAATTTTTTAAATTTTATTAATTTTCCCAGATTTTTTTGTTGGGCCCTGTGACTGAACTGGAGCCTTTCCTGCAAAAATCTTTTATGCTCTTTGCTCTATAGCAACCCTGCGGGGAAAATCCTGAAAAAAAAAAAAAGAATTTTTTTCATCCCTTAAAACCCGATTGGGAAAAAAAACATTTAATTTTAAATTGGGAAAGAATTTTACTTAAATTTTTTGATGTTTTTTAATTTGTGTCAAATAAAATTTAAAAACTCACCGGTCATAATTGTTTTAAAATCAAAACAACCCGGGTTCACATGTCATTGGGGAAATTCATAATGCTCCTCCGAGGCAGCAAATAAAAAAAAGCAGGGGGAAAGTCCCTCTCAAACAAAATTGGAACCCGAGGGAAGATGGGGGACCGTGAAAAACAAATGGGAACCAACCCAAAAAAAATACCTGTTTAAATGGAAATCCGTCCCCCTAATGTCTTCATGGGCCAAAATTTTTTTCTGTTTAATTGAATTAAAAAAAGGGTTTTCCAAAAATTTTTTTTTTAAAACAAAAATTTCTATGGGCCGTTTTTGTGCCAAAAATAGAATCCATTTTTAGTCAAAGGGGAAAATTTTCAAAAAAAGGGGAAGACTTTTAAATTTTTCCCCTAAAAATTTTCAATGATTCTTAAAAAAAAGTATTTATATCAAGATCAGCCAAAAATTCTCCCGTGGAAAGAGGTAGATAACAAATACACAAAGGAAAAATCTAAAAAGATGAAAAAAAGGCTAGGGGACACACCCTAGTAAACCCTAGGCGAATACTACACTATTCCTAGCCTAAAACATCAGGGAGGTCAGGGGCCCCAATTTAAAAGGGGGCCCCGGGCAGGAACCTTTTCCCCTAACCCAAATTTTTTTTATCACCCTTTTGAAATTCCCTTTTAAAAAAGGGGGGTTTTTCTAATAACCCTTGATTCATCTTACCTAGTCCTGTTTTCCTTTGGTTTTTATGTTGAATTTAGGGGGTGTTTAAATGGCTTTTTATAGGGGTGCAGTAGAAAACCAGGTCTGTAAGGGTATTGGCCCTTGGTCTGGACCCTATTTTTGAAAAGAAAAGGAAAAAGGTCTGAAGCTATAGCGAAATTTAGGGGGCTTTTATGCAGCCCATACCCGTGGGGGGGGTCTTTTTAATAAGGGAGGGCACGGGCGGGGCCCGGCGCCCCCAGGGTCGCCGGCGGCCGTCCCCCCGCTGGGGCGCGGGGGGCCGGCCGGGGTGCTTCGGCTGCCCGCCCGCCGGGGGGTCCCTTCTGCCCTAGGGCTGGAAAACCCGTACTTACCCAAATCCCCCGCTTTCCCGTCTCCCAAGGGTCTGGGGGGGCGATAATCCCTGCTTTTAAAGGCCGGCGGGGCGCGCGGTTGGCTAGGATTTTTAAAGGGCCAAGGCGGCCCTTTAATTTGGGGGTTAATTTTGTCCGGGCCCCGGTCCTATATTTTGGGTGAAAATTTTGGGACTCCCCTGCCGCGTTTGTTGGGGGGTGTTTTTGGAGCGTTTAGTGGGGTGTGAGTTTTAGGGCTTGGGTTTCCCCTGTTCCGTCCCCTTGCTACTTTTTTTGACCTTTGCCCGTTTGGGGCCCCCTTTCCCGACCGTCTTGGCCCTTTCCTTTGAACCCCGAAACCCTCTGCCGCCCGCCCTGAACCCTTTGTCCCGTCCCCGGACTTTTCGCCCTTTCCCGGGTTACGATTTTGCACCAGCTTTTTACCCCGGCCCCCATTGCAAAGCAAGGCACGTAGGGGTTAACGACCCGGTAGCCTCACGGGGCCCAGCAAAAACCATCCGCCTTTTTCGGCGGGCTTTTTGGTGAAAACCCGGGGGGTAATTAGACCCCCGTTCCCCGGGTGGCTTTGCTATAAACGCTTTGGGAATTTGGGCCCCGCGGATCCATCCGGTTACAGTTCAGGGTGGCCAAAGGGATTCCCCCCCAGGGTACCTCCCGCCCGGGTCCCCGGGAAGTCACCGAGGCCGTCGCCCAGCAGAGCCAGGGTATCCCCCAAACTAGGGGCCCTGGTTTAGAACCTGGCGACCGTTGCCTCCACCAGAATGCCCCCCTTTTTTCACATTTTTTCCCTAGCTCCGGGGTCCCTTTTTCGCCATTTCCCTTTGGGACCCTTTTTGCATCTGCCCACTCCCCTCTCGCTACCCATGGGGGACCCCAAAGAAGGGGGCGGGGAATCATCAGAGTGCCCCATCCCCCCTCGAGATTTATGGGGGGCCAATTTCCTACAGGCGGCCAAAGGTGGCCTTTTTTTTAAAAAAAAAATCAGCCTTTGTCTGGAGAAGCCCCTTTGGGTTGGGCTCTGCCACTATGGGATCGAAAGGGGATCCTCTGACAGGGACCTTATTTTAAAAAATTCCCCCGGGGGGGCCGGGGACCATCTTTTTAGGAACCAAAGGCCCTTACTTTCCCCCGGCTTGGGGCCGCCGCGCTGCTTGGGGGCTTCCCGGACGAAAACTTGTCGGGGCAGTATTCCGTGCCAAGGGTTTTGCACTTTTCGCTTCGGAGGGTGGACTGGGGAAAAACAAAAAGGTTTGGGTGGGAAATTTTTGGGAAAGGGCCCCTCGGGGCGAATCAAGGACGAAAGGCCTCGCCGCTCGGGGGTTTTTACCGGGGTGCCCTTTTGGGTGACCTAATCCAAAATTTGGGCCAAAACCCCATGGATATTTTTTTCCTTCCCCTGAATGGGAAAGGAGGAATCCCCCTTACAACGGGGGAAAACCGTCCCCGTCCACGCCGTTTCAACCCCGTGCCAACGTTCCAGGGTCCCTTTTCCTCCCTTTGTTTGGGGGTTCTGAAGAAGAAACCTTTGGGGAAACTTTGGGGAGAGGGGCCCAAAATTTTGGACCAGGGGGGAAAGTTTTACAGGTCGCCAAAGGGAAGGGAAAGGGGGTTTTATTTTGGCGGTTCTGGGACCAAAAATTATTGGGAATGTCCGGTGCCCCGGGAAACTTTGCACCTGGGCTGTAGGGAGGCAAACCCTAGGGGTTTAGAAAAGGCCTCTCCCCCGCTGCCCTTGCCTTTTTACATTTGGGGGCCTTTTTCGGGGGGCACACTTTTCAGGGGGAACGCCTTTTTTGGGGTTTCGGAACGGGGAAAATTTTTTAAAAAGCCCCGAACTGTTGGGGACCGGTTTTCGTCTTTTCCCGTGGGGGCTTTCCGGGTTTTTCAAAAAATTTTTAATTTTTGTCTTTCGGTCAGTGGTCGAATGGCCTTTAAGGGGCGCCCTCGCTTCCGTACGGCTCCCCTCTTCCGAAAATTTGGGGGCCCTTTAAAAGGGAAAAGTTGGGGACTTCCAGTCCCGCCCGGTCCTCCTTGAAATCCTTCGGGGCCCTTTCCCCTTTTGCAGGCCATAATCCCAATTGGTTTGGGGGCAAGGTAAGCTTTCGTTGGGGGTTTCCCGTGTTCCCCAAGGTTGCCTGTCTGTAAAAAAACAACTCGCTTTTCAGGTCGCTTTTCCCGGGAAGGGCTGCCAAAACCTTTCCCGGGCTTCCTTGGACTTTTTTGGGCCTTTGGGTGATGTTTTTCCGGGGGGCAGGCCGAAACTCTCCCTTCCTTTACCGGGCCTTAAAAGGTGTCCATTGACCCGCCAACCCGGGTGTAATCCTCCCAGAGGCCCCCGGGGTTTTTACCACTCCACCGTCCCGGGGGACTAAAGGGGATGGTTTAGTACATCAAGGAGAACCTCGAAAAGGGGGTTTATCCGTAAGGGCCCCGTCTCCGGGGAGGGGGCCCGGGTTCTTCTTCGTGGAGAAAAAAAATGGGTCTTCCCAGGCCCGGGAAAGACTATCGGGTTAAAAAAATCCCCATAAAGATTTGATACCATCTGCCCTTGATATCGGAACTCTTTTTGACCCTGCGTGGGCGCAGGGGGGAAAATTTTTCTCCCAAGCTGGGGTCTTCGCGGTGCTTAAAAATTTTTTAAACCGGAATTTTTTGAAAAAGGCGACGAGGGGGGAAAAAAAGGGTTTTAAAAACGGGGATGGCCACCCCTTTGAGTATCTGGTTATGGGGTTTTCGGTTCGGGGAACGTCCTGCTGTTTTTTCCCAAACTTCGTCAATGGATTTTTCCCGGGAAAACCTTTCTCAACGCTGTGTTTTTTTGTCAAATTGGAAGGGGAATTCCCTTTAATTTTTGTTCTTCCCGGGGGTTTTCGGGAACCCCTTGGCCCCCCCAAAGTTTCGCAGGTCCTCGGCGACTCCGTACCCCATCAGCTTTTTTGCCCAAAAACAGGAAGGGTGGGTTGGTCTTTATTGGCCCTAACCCAGGGTTTCCCCTTTTTTTTGGGGTTTCATGGGCTCTGTATGGGCCTCACGGGGGAAACCCCCTCCCCCAAAAATTTTTCCCCGTGTTTGGGAGTGGGGGCCCCCAAACCGGTGCCTTCGGGCCCTTCAAAGTTTCTAGGGGTTTTGGGAATTTTTATTTGGAAATTTTTTTCCCCCATTTTTGCCCTTGGGGTTGGGATCCTTTTTGGGGGCTTTTAACCAAAAAAGGGGGGAAAAAAGCCAATCCCCAAATCCCCGGCCCCCCGGGAAACTCAAAAAAACCTTCAGGGCCCCTCTCAAATCCCCCGTTCCGGTGGGCTGCTCCGGGGTTTTTGTCTCGCCCCGGGGCCCCAGAAACCCCCCCCCTTCATTCGGAAAGTGGATGGTCCTCGGTGGGGGGTTTTCCGGTGCTTTTCCCCCCTGCAGAGGTCCCTCCCCGGGGAAACTTGCATACGTGCGATTTTCTTCCAAAAATTTTTTCCGGCCGAAAGAATTTTTTACCGGGGGGGAAAATGGATCGGAATTACTGGCCATAAAGCTGGCCCCAGAGGAAAGGGGGGGGCACCTGCTGGTTTGGGGCTCGGTTTACCCTTTTGATATTTTTTTCCCGACCAATTTTAAAACCTTTTCCTATATCTTTCCCGGTCGGTTTTAACGGGCCCTGAATCCCCCCAGGCTAGATTGGGGCCCTTTTTTTTCGCCCCGGGTTTTGGGGCTTTTTGGTAACCCTTTGGGCAAGCCGGGAAAAGAACGTCAAAAACTGACCCCCCATTTCGCGCTCTTTATTTCGGGGGGGTTTCGATTCTCCTTTAACAGCACATTTTTCCCCCCCTGAAACGCCTTGGGCACGGCGGCCCGCCCCCGGGTTTTTCAAAAGTGTGGGCCCCCCGGGAAGGGGCCGTATGGGGGAACGGGGTATTTCGGGCTTTTGGAAAACCGAAAGTGGGGGGCATTTTTTCCCCAACAGCGGGCTTTCCGGAATCCCTAAAGGTTCTTCAGCTGGTCCCCCGCTATTTCTGGTGGGCCCCCTCTTGCCCCAAGAAGTTTAAGGGGCTTTGTGCTGCCTGCTCCCCCTTTTGCCCCCAAATTTTGGGTTTCCCCGCCTCAAAACCCGCGGGGCCTTTTTCAGCCCCTTTCCCGTGCCGGAAAAACCCTTGGGAACCCCCTTTTGCCCTGGACTTTGTCACAGATTTCCACCTTCCCCTCTGGGCATGGTAAAAATGGGTGGTGACCGATGCTTTCTCGAAAATGGCTCACTTTATCCACTGCCTGGGGTTTCCCTCTGCCCCCCAGGCTGGGCCCAAAAATTTTTTTCCCCTTTTTTTCCGGGTTGCACCCGGGCCCCCCGTTTCATGTTGGGCTCCGACAAAAAGAGTCAAATTTTTCGCTAAATTTTTGGCGGGACCCTGTGCTGTCAGTTTCCAAAAATTCAGTTGGATTTTTTATCTGCATTTCCAAAACCTCAAAAAATAACGGGCAGGTAGAACGGGTTTTAACCCGGGGGTTGGGGGACCTACCCTTTCGGCACTTTTTTCCCCCTCGTCAGGATAAAAAAGGGCTGATTTTTCTTCCCTTTGGGGAGAGTTTTCTTATTTTTTCTTTAGGTCTGAATCCGCTGGGGCCCCCCCTTTTTTGTTGTCTTTGGGGGTTTCATCCCCCCCCACCCCTCCCCCCCTAAACTACCTCGTTCTTGGGCCCTTTCCCTGGATGCCCAAGTAAGGGAAATCAAGGGCCCCTGGCCGCTCAAAACGACAGGCCCTTTCTACCCAGCTTCTGCCCCCCACCAAGCGTGGGCTGGGGAAAGGTACCCCTAGGCCCCAGCCCCTTTTTTTTGAGCCAGGCGATTGGGTTTTGGGTTTTCCCGTAAGTTCGTCCCCTTTTAAAGGGGCCCCGTTACAAGTTGGGCCCCAAAAAACCTGGGTCCTTTTGTGGGGGCTCCAGCAGTTGAAACCCATCTCCCATAAGCTTCGCCCGCCCCCACTCTAAGTATCCGAACGCGTTTCACGTGTCCCCCCTCAAAACCCGGGGGTGCTGAACCGTTTTTCCCGCAGACCTGTCTCACCCTTTTCCCGTTTTCTAGCACTGATTAAAATCTTTTTAGGTTAAAAGGGGGTGCTGGCGGGGGAAAACAGTGAGGGGGGAAAACGGTTCTATCTTATCGACTGGGGGGCTTTTGGCCCGGGTGGGGCGTTCATTTGGGGAACCCGAGACCCAAATTTTTCCCCTGATCTCCTCGCTAAATTTTTCAAAGGGAAGGGGGGAGGGGCTAAAAAGGGGGGGGGGGTTACTGTCACGGTGCGCGGCGCCGCAGCCCGCCGCGGGGGTCCCCCGCTGAGCGCGGGGGCCGGACGGGGGCGCGGGGCCCGAAGCAGGTTTGGGCTTTTTGCAGGGGTTTGGGAAAACCCCGTACTTAACCCCGTTCCCCCATTCCTTTTTCCAAGGTCTGACAAGGGCCCCGGGGCGATTAATCCCCGCTTAAAGGGGCAGCGCCCCGAAAGGGGTTTCGTTTAGGGTTTTAAAAAGGGGAGCGCGCCTTTTAATTGGTTAATTGTTTTGGGGCCCCTTGGGTCCTTATATGGGGAGACATTCCCCTTTGCATCGCTGGCCCCCGTCTGTTGGTGTGTTTTGGAGCGTTTAGAGTGTGTTGAGTTAAGTCTTGATTTCCCCGTGTCCCCGTCCCCCTGCTTTTCGTTTTCCCGCCTTGCCTTTTTTTGCCCGGGTTTCCTGGGGCCGTTCCCGTGGTTTTTGAAACCCCGAACCCCTGCCGCCTGCCCTGCCTTCTGCCTGGTCCCCGAATTTTCGCCCTCCGGATTACGAAAATTTTTCCCCCCCGCGTACCCCGGCCGCCATTGGGAAGCAAGTCACGGGCAGGGGTAACGACCTGGTAGCCCCAAGCCCGCAGGCCCAAGGGAACCCTCCGCTTTGCGGCGGGCTATTTGGGGAAAACCCGGGGGGGGACTTAGAATCCCTTCCTGGCGTGGCTTTGGGTAGCCCTCGCTTGCAAATTTCCCAAAACGGATCCACTCCCCCCGTTTACAAGGTAGGGGCATGTTAATGGAAAAATATTTCAAAGTGAATTGTTTTTCGCAAGATCTTGAAACCCTAAAAAACAATCCCCGGGTGAGAAAACCCCTTTTAAGGTTTGTTTGGGACCCCCAAATGTTTTTTCCTCCTTTAAAATAAAGGGGGGCCGGGTCTCCCTCAGGGGCCAAAATTTAGGGTTAAAAACAAAGAACCCCAAAGGGAATACCCAAAAAAAAAAAGGTGAAAATCAATTAAAAATGAAAAATATTCAAATGTGCATAAATTTTTCCAAGGATGCTTTTTCCAACTTCTTTTAAAGGGGTCAACCCGGGGTGTCTTTCATGAAAAACCCAAAAGGGGACATGTCAGCACCTCCTGTCTTGAAGGCAAAATGTGGTGACACCAAATATTGATTTTTGTTATTGTGATTCCGTTTTTGTTAACTTTGCACTTTGTTAAATGATAAAAATAAACTACTGGTGGGGCATGGCCTGAGCAAATGATGTAGTTGGACGTGTCTTGCGACCTATCCAGGGATCAACTCCACAAAACGGCCCAAATAATTCTCTCGCAGCAGAAATAAACCTCTTAGCTACTGATCTTCTGCAAGCCCTTTGTGAGTGCTATATTTCGTTGCAATCCCGGTCACGATCAGACACCCAGCGCTGAAGTTATTCAGCAAGTCTCCACCATCACCTGAGAAACAGCGGGAACTGCCACCATCTTCCGTCTACTTTAACCTCATCAAAAACGAACCATCAGAGAGTTCCCTAGGTTGTGAAGTGCGCCCTTTGGATACTGCCCATAGTAGCGGAACCTCCGCAACCTTACTTATCAGCTGCAGATGGAGCTCCAGAAGACCTTTTATGCCGCTCAGAGGCCTTGGCACTTTCGCAGCTATAAGTACCTGCCCGGAGTGCAGGGGTCTGCTCCAGCTTCTGTCTACTACCCTCTGTAAACTCTCTAGGCTATCGGCGCACTTTAGGGATACTGCCCACAGCAGCGAAATCTCTGCGCCTCTTTTGTGGTAACGAAGCTCTGGAAGATCTGCTATGTCGCTTGGAGGCTTCAACATAAACGCGGCATCGAATACTCGCCCGATGCGAAGAGGACAGCTCCACCACCCGTCCATAGGCAAGCAGTGCACTCTGGAGACACTGCCCGCAGCTGTGGAACCGCTGAACTCCTGCACCTCTACTCTCCACCTGTCGACAGAGGGCTGGGAGATCTGTTGTGCTGCCTGGAGGCTTTGGCATAGTTGCAGCAGTAAGTACTCGCCTGGTGTAAAGATAGCTGCTCCGGTACCCATTCACTACCCTCTGTAATCTCTCTGTGTGTTCACTTTGTGACAGAGTGGCGGAGATAAATCTGTTTCTGCCTCAGTACTGCTGTCTCTTTAGGGTGGTGAGTGACTTTGCCTTACCTAAATCTGCTCAGACTGGTAAGGGAATACTGAGCCTGAGCTTTCCTGCCTCTTACCACAGGGGTGAGTGAAAAGATAGCCGTTATCTTACTTCCTTAAGATATCCATAATACCATAGTTATGGCATAAGCGGCCTCAGATCCAGGTCTTTAAACCCTGTACCAGCAGCACTCATCTTATAACTCAGGCAATTACCTGACCTGGCTTTGTTGCAGCCTTAGGTGGATTCTGTGGTCCTTATTTAAATAGCCGTGCCTCAGATAGAACAACACCTGGGATTTTACCGGACATCTGAGCTTCATTTAATCTCAGCTCATTCGGACTGCCTGTTCACAGTTAAATACAGCTGCATTCCTGCTTGTTATAACCCCAAATGATCCATCCTTTTGATACAGGGATCCTACAATATTATAATATATTATATCTAAAGGTTCTGCAAGGCAGGATGCCGTAACTTGACAGTGCCTTGGAGCTAATGCCACTACTGTCACTTAATCCTGTGCTCCTAACACACTAGTACAACTCAGACACTGACGGAAGTTATTGGATCCTCTGATCTATACACCCTTTTAGGCTCAGCAGGTATAGGGTGCTTCTGTTCCTGAGGAGAAGAGAAAAAAGAAAAAAAAATGGGAGGCACTTTCAAGAAAAATACTATAAGGCCCACTAAACTCCCTGAGTTTTTTATCTCCTCCTCATAAAAGAGAACAAGTTCCAAAAGAGGTTTATAATTTCCTTCTGCACCGTCTTCTATATCCTCTAGAGGTGAATCAGTGGATCTTGAACACCAGGAAGATCCTGACTCCCAACCTCTAACAACGGTTACTATACAATGCCTCTTTACTTCTTTCTGATCCAGTCTGCAGGCTGATATCAAACAAATGATTTGTTTTATTTGACGGTTTATTTTTCTCTCCTCCAGTTCTAGGTAGGACTGTTCTGATTTCTTCCTTATGCAGATGTTGCATTTGGCTCTTCTGTTTTTGCTTGACATTCATACCAAACTAACAGTGGTTTGTCTCTATATTTCTGATGCTATGTATTGTATCATAATGCTATCATCTTGGCGTTTTCACATTCTTACCTGCTCACTTATTCTTTTCTTAGCCTTCAAATGGCTTTACATTTTTACTTACAATGTAAAAGGTTTAAATTCCCCCTTCAAAAGATCTCACATGTGGAAGGATGTTGCAAAGTCTGGTTCTGATGTAATTTGTCTCCAAGAAACTCACCTTTTAGCTTCTGATGCCCAATAGTTATATAACAAACACTTCCTACACATTTTTCAATCACACACAACTAAAAAGAAAGCTTGAGTAGCTATTATGATTAGGAACTCTCTGTCTTTCTAGCTCCTCCAATCCATCATTGACCCATGTGGCTGCTTCATCTTCCTTATTTGCAAGACTAACTCTAAGGGCTCGACCCCATGGCAAAGAGCAAATACCGGTGAGATTATCCGACCGGTATTTGCTCTGTTTTGCGATTAGCGGAGAAAAACCATCCCCCTTCGTATATACATGTTCATATTCCGCCCGTAAACCAGGTGGAAGAATGAATATGTTCTATGTTTTTCGGACCACCGGCGGTGTAAAAAACCATGTGGCGGAAAATCCGTGCACGGATTTTACATTAAGGTCAATGTTAAAAGTTGTCACCCAGTTTAAAGACAGTTTTCAAAACCTAAAATCGTCTGTAAAACCGAGTTAAAACCTATACGTGGGGACAAGCTCTAAGCCTTACACTCGCACTGCTTTATATGCACCTAACAATCAAATTTCCTTTATTTGAAAAACCATTCTAAAGGCAGAAAAGGTTAGAAGAGGGGGTCTAATTGTCTGTGGTGACTTCAATACTGTAGTCAATAACAATGTTGATAGATCTAGCGCAACATATGTTCTCCAGCTCCATTATAAAAAATCACTTTTATTAAATTATTAAATTTATGGCATTACTAAGGGTGAAACACCCGAAACGCATTTGCTATCCTTGCTGAGATGCATTTTTAAAGGAATTTAATAAAAGTGATTTTTTATAATGGAGCTGGAGAACATATGTTGTTGCGTTTGAAGCTTAATCCCAGGGATCCATGGGTCTTCTCTGGACCCACACTTCAGATACACACCCAGGATTGATTGTCTGCTAACCAGACGGATATTTGTTGAGACCTTTTAGAGTGGAGAACTTTGCATTCTCGAGTACTTTGTGGATAGATCTAGACCAAGGTAAAACTCGGTTTCAGACCTACAAAACCTCCTACTTGAAGAAGACCTACATGATGTGTGGAGATACCTACACACCACCAAAAAAGATTACAGCTTCTTCTCCCATCCCCACTCAGTCCATTCCCCAATAGACTTCTTCCCAGTAGATAAAATTGTACTCAACCAACTAATTTCCTCACATATTGGCCTAATCACTTGGTCGGACCATGCGCCTTTTAACATTTCCTTTGAATCCTCCATCACTTCCTCTCATCCAGTGAATAATTTTCTACTTAAATCTCCCGATAACATAACTTTCTTCAGAACTTGTCGTCCAGGATATATTTGTCCATTAACAAAAATTCAGTCTGTTCCCCAACCACTTTGTAGTGTTTCCATAAAGGTGCTTTCACACAGTACAGTTTTGGTGCAGTTTTAACTGCGCTCCACTTAAACTGCCTTTAATACCAGCAAGCTTGTTTCACTTCTCTAAATTGTTTAGAAAGTGAGTAATCAATTAGTGTGTTTGTAATTCCCAAGACTTCAAACACAGTCATTGTTTACTTACTTGAAACACTTCTCTGAACAATTTAGACTACTGAAAGAAGCTTGCTGGTAATAAAGGCAGTTTAATTGGAGCGCAGTTAAAACTGCACCAAAACTGCGCTGTGTGAAAGCATCCTAAGACTTTTACCTGTTGCATTTTCATCCAATTAGCGAGCAGATATAAAAAACAATACCAATGCACCCTCAATGATCTCCTGTCTAAAATACAACTAGCCGATAATGTCTTAAAATCAAGCCCCCCTTTAGATAATAAAATATATCTTGCAAAACTACAAAATGATTTACATACTCTTTATCTTCAAAAATACAAAAGAAACCTTTCTAAATTGCAGTGGCAAGATTATAGACAAGGAGATAGACCCTAAAAATTGTTAGCTAACTGGATAAACTTCCAACACGCCTGAACAAGAATAGCCCACTTAAAGGGAACCTGTCACATAGTTTATGCCCCCCGTGCTAAGGGCAGCACAAGCTAGTGTCAGACCTACTGTTTCCAGCGCTGTGTCCCTTATTCTGTAAGATGCTGTCGTTTTAGAGTATTTACTCCTCAAATCTTATTCATGAGCAGGTGTTAGCTCCACCCACCAAAGGCTAGCAGAGCCCACTGACAGTTATTCACATGTTTCTACCTATTCAAAGTAATAGGTTTGTCAGTTGAGGTGGGCAGGGCTAACCTCAGGTGGGCGGGGCTAGCCTCTGATTGGCCGGGTTTGAAAAAAAACTAAACACACTAAAGGACTTTTCGAATGACTTTCGGGCTGAAAAACTGCAGATTTGAGCATTAAATACACGAAAACTACAGCATCTTACAGAATAAGGGACACAGCGCTGGAAACAGCAGGTCTGACACTACCTTGTTCAGAGGGCCAGGGGGCCAAAAACTATGTGACAGGTTCTCTTTATCTTCTGATTCAGGAACCAAAGTTATGAATCCATCTGACATTGCTGATCAGTTTACTTAGATTTTAAATTGTATAGTTCTGAATAAAACTAACGATAACTTTCACATCCCCATGCGGAAATTAATCTTTTCCTTTCTTCAGTAGAACTCCCTAAACTAGAGGCATCACAACTAACCGTATTGAATGCTCCCTTTACAACTTCGGAAGTCCAATTAGCCACAAGACCTAGCAAACTCAACTAAGTACCAGGTCCTGATGGACTAATGAATGAATATTAGTCTTTACTCTGAAACCCTTTCCCCCCCCACATGACCAACCTGTTTAACAATATTGCAAATACAGTACAACCCCCCAAAAAAACTTTTACATGCTATCCTATCTACTATCCCAAGGCCAAGTAAAGCTGCAGATATCACTTCAAATTACAGACTTCTCTCACCATTAAATAACAACATTAAATTATTATATGAAAATTCTAGCCTCTCACATTTACCCCTTACTGTACCCATATGTCAAGGTTGGATAGGGGTTCCCGCAACTTGACATATGGGAAGTAGGGAATAACGAGCTCACAAGGGGAGCTCGAAAGTCGGGGCATGAACTAGGGGGTATATTCCGCGGGCATCATCCCGCATCACCCTGGGCTGGAGTGAACCACCCGCGGGTGATTAACCCTTCACGATCAATCATGATCTGAAAAAACGAATTGCAACAAAGGGAGCCCTCCTGCCTGTGATTGTCGCAGTAAGCTTTTCTGGTTTTATGCTCTCAGCCAGCGTGGCCTTATACTCCACTCACTCTGCTTCAGTGCTCACTTTGGGTTTTCTTTCCTCACTGTTTAATCTTACCAATGGCACTCGTCAAGGCTGCCCACTGTCCCCTTTAATTTTTGTACTATGTATTGATCCTTTAGCAGAGAAAGTTAGAAGTAACCCACTTATCACTGGAATCTCGGTTAACCAATCACATCATAAGATAAGTCTCTATGTTGACGACATCATGTTGATAGTTTCCAGTCCTCTATCCCAATTATACTTGACACCTTACAATTGTCCTCAAATGTCTCCTTTTACAAACTCAACAGATCTCATTCCTACCTATTACCCATCAACATTCCTTAAAAGCTTTTGGAAAAATTTGGTTTTACTCTCTCTGATACCTTGGTAGATTACTTGGTTATAAAGGTTACCCACCACACCCTACCTCACCACCATCGTTAATTATGAAACTTTACATACAGAATTAGACTGTGAAATAAAACATTTATCAAACTTTTTTCATGAGACTAAAATTTAACATTTAAACCCCCTTTTTCCCCAAATTTTATCTATTATGTAGGAAAAAAAAAAAAATCCCCTATTTACCCCCCCAACAATCATACATAAATTGCATCACCTATTTTTAACTTTTATTTGGAATAGTAGGAAAGCAAGAGTTAAAAAGAACCTTCTGTTCTATAGCGATAGGAAAGGTGGCCTGGCTGCACCAAATCTCCAAGCCTACAACATTGTAATTCTCATAGAACAATCCCTTGTACGAGCAAACCACCTCTCCCCCCGGGGCCATTAGAATACACCTTTTACCCTTCTCACCATGCCCAATTTCTCGACTACATCAGTTCTAACTTCTCTACTACATTCCCTTTACGACTTTTTTTAAAATTTTATGGTCTATGCATGTTCTCCCTAACTCTTGAATATGCCTTCATAAGGAACACATCCCTTTAACAGTTCTTAGTTGCGGAAAATCCCTTTCCTTCCCCCCCTTCCAAAATAATTTTTGCAAATGTTGACCAATTTTATTACAACAACATCTTAAAGTCCTTTACTGATATTAATGATTCGTTGTCCCTCCCTCGCGCATTCTTTTTTCAATATCTACATGTCCTTCAAATCATCAATTGGCCCATGAGCAATTTCAATCACCTGTTATTTGATTAATTTATATTTTTCGGGGGTTCAGGGTTGCCCTTTTTTGGGCATTTTTCCCTGTATTTGGTGGGTCATATACCAAGGGGTTTTTGGAGAATTTTTTTTTCTCTCTTTTAATTAAAGGGGGTTTTGCCACGATCTCATTTCATACCTCCTGCTCCACTCTTTACTCTGTGGCTCAGAAGGGGGCGTTGTGATTTCTTTGAATTTTTTATCATGGACCCGCAGGATACATCACCAGGCCTTTCCTCTCTCCCCGTCAAAGAAAGGTCTGTTTATGATAAATTGTAAGTACTCAGAGGTAACATTTTTCTTTTCAGCACAAAAGGGTTCCTCGGTTTTGTTGACGATTTCGTTCATCGACACGGGCGATGGCATAGCGGCCACATCGACAAATATTCGAGGTCGATATAGATGATCCCGAGACCATAAATCTATGGGAAGCAACAACACCTTTTTCTTACACCCAAAAGGGGCTGGGGAAGGAATTAAAAACCACAAAAGTCAAATGGATACTGCTACATCTAGGCAACACACTTTGGTTAAAAAAGCCGCAAAAAAAAAAAAATCACAGACCCTTCGCATCCCGTCTGTACCACAGCATACCCTTAAAACCTGCATCACCCAAATTTTAAAAAGTGCCCAGAAGCATATTATTTTAACCCAAAACTTTTATTGAAAGGGCTTAAAATTCCCCGTCTTGGAACGCAGCATGAGCCTCAAACCTCATACCCCCAATTAAAAAAGGGCCGGGGAAAAAAAAGTCTTTCCACCCCAATTTTTTTTTCACTGGACATAACCCATCCCCTTCCCCGACCCCGCATAGCCCCAAAATATGACCCCAAATTTAAAAAATCCAGAAAAAGGATCTTTCAACCACCCTTTTTTTTCACTGGGCATTGATAACCTTTCCGGGCCCCGCATGACCCCAAAACCTCAGACCCCAGATTAAAAAGGCCAGAAAAAAGGTCTTTCAAACCACCATTTTAGTTTCACTGGAATATACTAAAACCCTTTTCCCGGGTCGCTTGCCCCCTCCGTAAACGGGCCAATTTAGCTTCACTTGAAAAACTGGGGTTAACCTCCGTTCCACCCAGGGGCCCCTTTTTTTTTGGCAAATTCCCTTTTTTTCAATTTAAAAAAACGTGCTGGGAAATTTGTCTCTTTTCTTCCCCTGTCCGTGCCCCCATAAATCCATTTCTTTCTGAATAACCTACATCTGGTCAAGTTTTTCCCCGTACCTTTCCCCTTTGTACAATTCAGAGGGGAAATTTTTTTTCCAGCAATTTTTGGGCAATGCAAGTTTTTTTTTTGGGATTTAATTTTTAGAAAAACCACATGTTTAAAAAAGGATGGAAACCCCCAAAGTCTTTGGGTTTTCCCTTTTTTTTAAAAATATTAAAAAGGGTTTTCTCAATTTCAATGGGGTTTTAAAAATACAAAGTTAAAAAATCTTTCAAAAACAAGTCATTTTGCAATAAGTTCCCATTTAATTGTCCTACCTATTCCGTTTTTGACAGCACCATCACCCTTTGGGGCCACCCCTTGACAATTTTGAAGAACAAATTTTTGTTTGAAAAAACATTTTAAATGGACCTTAGTATTGCCGGGATTTCAAAGCAGCAAAGACCCAAAAAATTATAAAAAATTTAAATTCTCACCACTGTTTAAAAAAATTTTTAGGGAAAAAATGCCCCTTAAAAACCACATTTCCCGTTTTCCCAAAGGGGCCATGATTTTTGCTGTATCTCACACAACTGCCCCAAAAAAAATTTTAAAATACTTTCTCAGCCACTATTAAAAATTGTGAGGAAAAAATGGCCCCTTAAAAACCCCATTTCCGTTCCAAAGGGCCATGAAAAATTCTGTATCTCACAGCAACATGGAAAACCCCCAAAAAATTATAAATATTTCTTTTCTCACCCCCTATTTAAAAAATTGTGAGGAGAGAAATGCCCCTTAGAAAACCACATTTTTTTTCCAAAAGGGCCATAATTAAAGCCTGTAAACTCACACAACCCTACCTCAAAAACCATTTACAATTTCCAAAAAATTTTAAAATAAAGGGGTAAATGGGAAAATTTGGTTTTTTTTCATAAACCCCCGCTTTTCTTTTTTACAGTCTCCTCACAGCAAAACCCCGCAAAATGGGAAATGGGTTGGGGAAAATAAAAAAAAATTGCAAATAAAAAATTAACATTTTAAAAACATTTTTTCAAGAGGACCATTTTTGTTTTTTAAAAGGAAGTGAAATATACCGCAACTTTCGGTTTCCTCGGCAAATTGGGGGCCCCAACATCAGAGATCCGCGCCTGATTCATCTTTTAAGAAAATCAAAAAAGGATCCACATTAATCTGTTTTAAAAGCCGGGGCTTTGTCTGTAATGACCCCTCCAGCTGTGCGGAAAAGGCCGCCTTTAGTAATGACCCGGCTGCTTTGGGCCGGGCAACACCCAAAGGGGGGAACGAGGGCCCCCTCGGGCCATTCGTCCCTTTTGGATACCCAAAAGTCTAAAAGGGGCCGGAAAACCCCAAAAAAAACATTTGTGTTGAAACGGGATTATAGTTTGTGCACCATGAAACTTTAAACTGAAAACCCCCTTTTTTTTTGGATTTGTGCCCTTTAAATTTCATACTTTTTTTGGGGGGGGGAAATAAAGATTTCCAGAATTCAACCCCCTTTAAGGGTTCGCCCCCTTTCCTCGCTGCCCCCGGGCTACGGCTAAAATTTTGGGACTTACTGCTGTCACGTCGCTGATTTTTTCCCCCGTTTACCCTTTTGGGGGAACATGAAGCAGACGCAAAAAATGTTTTCCAAATTTATCAATCAAAAAGGTCCCCCCATTTCCTCAAATTTTAAAAACCCCTATTTTTGGGTGGTGGAAGGAAAGTGGCCCGAGTTTTTGTTTTTTAAAAAAGGGATCCAGGAAGGGGGGCCAACCCCTAACTTTTGGTTTCATTTTGGGGGCCTTTAAAGCAGGATCATGTTGGAGGAAAAGGGGCATCCAAGCACTCAAAGAGGGGAAAATGACCCTTGGGTTTTCCCAAGCCTCTGTCGAGGGGAAAAGCAAACTGTCTTCCTCATCTTCCTCCCCCCCCTCAAATTTGGCCAACCTCTTTTCCCAAGGGGGGAAATCGGGGAACGTCAGTGGGCCCAAAAAACCTTTCCCCCCCCTCCGCTTTCCTCCGGCACGCTTTCAACACAAGGGCCCTTTTTTTGCCTGGAAGGGTGCCCTGAGAAACTAAGGGGCCCGCCTTACAATAGCCCTACCCCGAACCACTGCCCCAATTAAGACCGATAAAATTGAGAAACTGTCGGCCCTTGGATTTTGACGGGGAGAAAGGGTCCGTGTCCGCATCGTTCCTCTCCTCCTCCGTCGCTGGTCCCCGTTTTTTTTCAAAAAGTCCAACGATCGGGCCAGAACTAAGATCAAACAAAATGCCTGCTGAAAAAGGGCAAACGTCCGCACTGACCAAATTTTGGGGCTTTTTCCCAAAACTGGGAAAAGGATGGGGGGGAAAAACTCTTTCACCTCCTCCAACCCCGGGGGCTCAAAACCCCGAGGGCCGCAACCCCCTGCTTTTCCAGCCATTTTTCCCCTCGTAAATGCTTTAAAGGGTTGCGCGCTGCCACAAACCTGGAGCATGTGGGGGGGAATTCCAGCGTGTTTCCCCCGTCCAAACAAAGATACAGTTTTACAGGGAGGGGCCCAGCTGATGCTGCAACCCAGCCAGGCGGGGCGAAGCAGGGGGGCGAACGGGGGGAAAATGCAAAATTTTGACTTCGAGCCTTTCCCCAGCAGGGAGTCCAGACCCTGTAAACTTTAGAAATTTCTGGACAAAAAGGGTTTGTTTAAATGTCCAGGCAAGGGGTTGCTCCACCTACCGATCAAAAAGGGGCCCACAATTTCCCCCCCTATCGCACACCACCTTGCCTGGGACAAGGTTCTTTTTCACCCAGCCACGCTCGGGTCTCGGTTTCGGGAAGCCTCCACAGCTCCCCACCGTGTGGTTTGGGCGGGCCCCAAGACAGATTTAATTTCAACATGGCCTGGTTTTTCCCGGGCACCCTGATCCACCAAGGACCTTGGGGGGAAAAAACCCGCACCAACCCTGCGGTTTTGAAGAGGGGTGCGCTGAGCCTGAGAGCCACCGTCCCCCCCCAGAACATAGAACCCCCCTCCCCCATGACTGTCACAGAGAAATTTTGCGGCCTTGGCCCTTACTATCCCTTTTCGGGGTCAGATGGAAATTTACCCCGGGCCCCAGATGCAGACAATGCCTTTAAAATTTTTGATGACACGTTTCGGCCAGGGCCCGGACGGGTTTTTGGCAAAAAAAATTCCCGCTTTGGGGATCGGTATTGGGGGCGGCAAGGGGCCCTGACGTTTCCGGGAAACCCCTCTTTTGTCCACCACCGACAAAGGCAACCTTTCCAAGGGCCCCAAAAACCTGGGAATGCCGACATTTAGGCCCTTTTTGGCTTTTGGGGTGGGGTTTTTGGGTTAAAAATGTTTTTTTTTGGGCCCCCAAAACCCGGGAAAACAGAAGGCTGGCTGCTTTGACCGGCCCGCTGTAAAGGGGTGGCAGGTCCTCAAAACTGGGAAGAGAAGGGGGTTGGAAAGGGGTCTGGGGGTGCTGGTTTGGAAATCGGGGGACGGGGGGGGCTGAAGCAAAGGCTGATCCCTAAACATACTCCCGGAACAAAGGCAAACTAGGAACGCTTGGTGGGCGAGGAGGGGAAAAGGGGAGACAGAGGGGGTGACGTGGTTTTTGGGGGCCCGCTCGCCCGGGCCTTTTTTTTGGGCCCAAAGGGGTTTCCTCCATTTTCAACTCCATGCATTCGCTGGGAAAGTAAATAGACATTTGAGGGGTTAACCACCCCAAGGGTTCTTTCCTCTACTTTTGCGTTTTTGGCTAAAGGGGGCAAAATGACAATTTCTGGTGAATCGAGGCTTTTTCAAAAGGAAAGGGCCCGGGGTTTAGAAACCCGGACCTTTTTGGGCGGGAATAACAAGGAGCGGGTTTTTCGCTACCCTGCCTTTTTGGGAAACATATCAGCGGGCTCTGAACCGCTTCCCCCCTTTTTAGGCGGGAACCCCTACTGACACTACCCCATCGTCCCTTTCCCCCCGCCCCGGATTTAAGTCTCCCCAACAAATTCTCTGAAAAGACCACGTTGGATCCGCAATGTCCCTCATCATCCCTCCCTCATCAACACAGGTACTTCGTCGTCCCGACATTTTGCATCCAGACGCGGCTACAACAAAGGGACTGAAAACCCTTGCCGCCCGGGCCCCGGGGTTTTTTCCGATTGCCGGCTTTTCCCTTTTCCCCTCTGATAGCAACAATAACTGGGGCCGGGCAGAGCAAGAAAAACATCCTCTTGGGCCCCTTGATCTTTAAAATGCCTTCTTTACTCCCCCCCGCATTTTTTTCATCAAAGATGGTTTTTCAGAAAAAGGATTATCCCAAAAGTGGTGGGGACACAGTTGACATTTGGCTGCTTCTGTGGCGGATTCTAATTATGATTTATACAAAAATGGGGCCCGGGCTTTTGGGAAACGAGGAGGGAAGACTGCTGGATGCAAATTCATTAACCACCGAAGGGCAGATTGGGACGCTGTTCGTTTTCTGAGATTCCAGGGACCCCCGACCCTCGATGAAAGGGCCTTACGGTCCTTTCAACGACTGCATCTGTTTTCCCCCAGCACGGAAGTAGCCCTTCTCCCCTACCTCTACCTCCATGGGCCTAAAACCCCCCCTTTGCTCGCTTACCCCCTGTAATTTTTGCTCCCTTTTCAAAAAAAATATAAAAATTTTTGAAAAGGGATAAAGTTTTTTGGGAAAATCTCTTATTTAAAAAACAGCAAAAACACAGCATTCCAAAACCCTCAAATCCAAAAAAAAATTGCTGGGTTCAAATTTAACTTCAAAGTAGACCCACAACAAAGCTTGACTGAAACCCAAAAATGAAAAAAAAAAAACCCGTCTGAAAAAAGTTAAAACGGAAAATTTAAAAAGGAATTTTGGCAAACCTTTTTCAAATTTACCTTGTTACTACAAAATTTCTGTATTCACAAAATTTTAAATGGGAAAGGGAGCTCTATCAAAAAAAAGCCCGGGGCCAAAGTGAAAAAACAAAGTATCTGAAATGTATTCGGGTAATAAAAAGGTATTTTTTGGCACCTATCAATTCACCTGTGGTGACTACAAAATTACTGTATTCACATTTAAGTGCAAGGTGCCTCAATGAACAAAGCTGTAGTGCGCCAAAGTGAAAAAAACACGTATCTGTAATGTATTCGGATAATAAAAGGTATTTTTGGCACCTTTCAATTCACCTGTGGTGACTACAAAATTGCTGTATTCAAATTTAACTGCAAAGTAGATCAACAAAGCTGGCCTGCGCCAAAGTGAAAAAACACGTATCTGAAATGTATTTGGATAATAAAAGGTATTTTTGGCACCTTTCAATTCACCTGTGGTGACTACAAAATTGCTGCATTCACATTTAACTGCAAGGTGGCTCTATCAACAAAGCTGGAATGGGCAAAATTGAAAATGAACACCTATCTGAAATGTATACTGATAATAAAAGTGGAGTTTTGCACCTAACAAAGAGACCTGCAGTTACTAGAAAAGATGTGTATCCTAATATAAGTTCAGGCTGCCCAATATCCAGGAAATATTTCAATAGAAAACTGTTAATAATAAAGCTATTGCACTGCAATGTCTACACTAAGTCTTGGTGATCTATATCCAGTATTCTTTACAGAGCGTGTCTGTGTTCGCCCGCGGGGGCCCCCTCCACTACCTTCCCCTTTTGGCTGCCCGAAGTTGGTGGTCAGAGTACAGCATTGGTTAATGCATTTCTTAGAAGTTACATATATTTGAATGGAAATTAATATTTAAAGGGGATGAACTATACACTCACCGGCCACTTTATTAGGTACACCATGCTAGTAACAGGTTGGACCCCCTTTTGCCTTCAGAACTGCCTCAATTCTTCGTGGCATAGATTCCACAAGGTGTTGCAACGATGCTCAATTGGTACCAAGGGGCCCAAAGAGTGCCAAGAAAATATTCCCCACACCATGACACACCCACACCAGCAAGAACCTAGGTTACAAGGCAGGATGGATCCATGCTTTCATGTTGTTGACGCCAAATTCTGACCCTACCATCCGAATGTCGCAGCAGAAATCGAGACTCATCAGACCAGGCAACGTTTTTCCAATCTTCTACTGTCCAATTTCGATGAGCTTGGGCAAATTGGAGCCTCAGTTTCCTGTTCTTAGCTGAAAGAGTGGCACCCAGTGTTGGTCTTCTGCTGCTGTAGCCCATCTGCCTCAAAGTTCGCCGAACTGTGCGTTCAGAGATGCTCTTCTGCCTACCTTGGTTGTAACGGGTGGCTATTTGAGTCACTGTTGCCTTTCTATCAGCTCAAACCAGTCTGCCAATTCTCCTTTGACCTCTGGCATCAACAAGGCATTTCCGCCCACAGGACTGCCGCTCACTGGATGTTTTTTCTTTTTCGGACCATTCTCTGTGAACCCTAGAGATGGTTGTGCGTGAAAATCCCAGGAGATCAGCAGTTTCTGAAATACTCAGACCAGCCCTTCTGGCACCAACAACCATGCCACGTTCAAAGAAACTCAAATCAAACCTTTCTTCCCCATACTGATGCTCGGTTTGAACTGCAGGAGATTGTCTTGACCATGTCTACATGCCTAAATGCACTGAGTTGCCGCCATGTGATTGGCTGATTAGAAATTAAGTGTTAACGAGCAGTTGGACAGGTGTACCTAATAAAGTGGCCGGTGAGTGTATATTCTCCCTTACAGGACCACTCCCAAACACCTGGCGTAATTGCGGGGCATACTGTTCGCCCCGCAATTATGCCATGTGAACATAGCCTAAGGGCCACATGTATAAAAACTGAGAATGCTATATAGTCAGATGAAACCAAATGAGAACTGTTTGGTAGAGACACAACTTGTAGTGTTTGGAGGAGAGAGAATGCTGAGTTGCATCCAAAGAACACAATACCTACTGTGAAACATGGGGATGGCAACATCATGCTCTGGGGCTGTTTCTCTGCAAAGGAAGCAGGACGACTAATCCATGTACATGAAAGAATGAATGGGGCCATGTATCGTGAGATTTTGAGTGCAAACCTCTTTCCATCATCAAGGGCATTGAAGTTGAAATGTGGCTGGGTCTTTCAGGATGACAATGATCCCAAGCACACCCCCAGGGCAATGAAGGAGTTGCTTCGTAAGAAGCATTTCAAGGCCCTGGAGTGGCCTAGCCAGTCTCCAGATCTCAGCCCCATAGAAAACTTTTGGTGGGAGTTGAAAATCTGTGTTGCCCAGCGACAACCCCAAAACATCACTGCTCCACAGAAGATCTGCATGGAGGAATGGGCCAACATATCAGCAATAGTGTGCGCCATCCTTGTGAAGACTTACAGAAAACGTTTGACCTCTGTCATTGCTAACAAAGGATACATAACAAAGGATTGAGATGAACTTGTTATTGACCAAATACTTATTTTCCACCATAATTTGCAAATAAATTCTTTCCAAATCAGACAATGTGATTTTCTGGATATGTTTTCTCATTTTGTCTCTCATAGTTGAGGTCTACCTATTATTTCACTTACAGGACTCTCTCATCTTTTTAAGTGGTAGAACTTGCACAATTGGTGGCTGGCTAAATACTTTTTTCCCCACTATATACATTATTAAATTGAATTATTTTGAATCTTATTATTTATTCCATTTTATACCGGATTGTACTCTAAGCCTACCATAGCAGATCCCTAATTAATTGTTTTGATTCTATA
Source organism: Phyllomedusa bahiana (assembly GCA_025379985.1). NCBI lineage: Eukaryota > Metazoa > Chordata > Amphibia > Anura > Hylidae > Phyllomedusa > Phyllomedusa bahiana. Next base: position 51,722 of record JAODAL010027290.1, read on the forward strand.
ACATTCCCTTAGATTTAAGAGAAATGGAAAATTCATATGTTTAGACTTATTGCAACTGCACCGAAAACCTGTGACATTGTACAGTACATTGGTAGAGCTAAAGTTGGCTGTAGATTCTTCGTGTCTGTTTTTACATATTTTAGGTTACAGAAAGGAGCAGATGGTTTTTGTTTTTTTCATAATGCATGTGAACATTGTACTAAGTTTATAATCCTGCAGTTCTTGAATATATTTGATTTGTTTGGTTTCTGTGATGGCAGCTTCCAATAAAGTTATATTAGTCTTCAATCTTGCATTAAAGGGGTTTCACCACAAAGTAAAATTGACATGGGAAGCTTGCAAATGAAATAAAAAACATTTTCACCATTCATTATTATTAAATATTCTGCACCGTTTTTGTTTTAGCTGCTCCTTTAGTGATCCATTGTTTACAGCTCATCTCCAGGGGATACGACCAGGGCTGAGAGCTCCTCAGTGCTGGTCGCACATGCTCAGACATCCTCCTCTCAGGCAGCTACTGAGTGTTCAAACCCCAGGTGCTGTCATTCTACTCCCGTCCCCTGTTCTCCCTAGTAATTAGTCAAACAGTGCAAATAAATTTAAAAAAAAACCTCAATCAGGTCTGTTCATTGATAAAGAGAAAAAACCCCCCACAGGTTTGGTTCCTGCAGGGATTTGAAACTAGGACCCTTGTGCTGTGAGGCAAAAACTTTACCTCTCAGCTACTCACAATGCTTTACATAAATAGACCTTTCTTTGACTAGAGAGAGGAAAGGCCTGGTGATGTTATCCTGCTGGGTCACATGATATGCAATTCAAACGAATCACACACGCCCCCTTCTGAGCCCACAGAGCTGAAGAGCTGGATACAGGAGGTATGAAATGAGATCATGACAAAACCCCTTTAAGTTCCACGAAGGCTCGAGAGTCTTTAAATGCACTAAAACTTCATGTCTGCAATTATATGCATGAGATTTATGGAACCCTCACACAGGATTTTTTGTTCTTTCATTTTTTCATTACTGCATTTTGAAATTCATAATTTTTTTTGTTGGTATACAAGCTGTTCTTTTACTTGTACGTAATAGAACTATTTTGGGTACATATAGGGCGACATTTATGAACAGGGCTGTGCCAGATATCTGGTGTCTTTTCCACCCCATATCAGGCGCAGCCCTGTTCATACATGTTCAAATGTCCCGCTTCCCTATGGCATTTCTAGGTGCAGTATAGGGACAGCTATAACACTTTCAAAGTGGTATACCTGAGATAGAAATGTTGGCCTAGCGCTAGGATACGCCTGATTTATGACCCGCTGTAGAGCGGGTTCATAAATCAGGCGCATTCTATGCCTTTATTATGCGCATGAAATTTGACGTTCACACGCCAGATTTCATGCATGTCACCCAAAATTAATTAAAAAATTGATATATTTTAGTGGTATGGGTTAAAGAAAACAGCAATTCCTGTGGCACTTTTTACAATGAAAAAACCTTTAAAAACAGACATTTCTTCTTTTATTATTATTTATTTTACAGTGTCCTTAATTCGATTGTGCTGTTCATTCGAAGAGGATATTCATACATAACATTAGACCAAACAGAGTACAATAGCAACACTAAGGGTGACATGTATGAACGGGGTTGTGCCAGAAGTCTGGCGTCTTTTCAGCCCAAAAACTGACGCAGCCCTATTCGCTATATTTCAAAATCGCCCGTACGCCTATATCAGGTGCATTACAGCATGCCTGCGGCACTTTGAGTGACATCCTGCAGCGCTTTACAGCATAGGTCTGTATTAGAGTCTGTACCCGCTATGCATAGTTTTCATCCTTGTGATTGCCTGGGAAGTCATGAAGTATTGTGACAAAACTGTTCAAAACCGCTTTCCACTTCCTATTCAGCATCTTGGGAAATTTGACACACTCTATGATCTTCTTGATTTGTGGTCTGAAGAAGACGCCAGCTTTGACCTTTGCCTCAGACAGCTTAGGGAAAAATCTTGGAGGTACTTAAAAGCTCCTTATTGAGAGCCGTGACAAATTGTTTTATGAGCCCTAATTGGATGTGTAGTGGTGACATCAACACCTTGAGGGGTTCCCCTGGAGGCTCCCACTTTATGTTGTTCTTCCACACGGAGAGCTCTGACTGCTGAGGCCAAACCTACATGTGATAGTGCGCCCGAGGGTCCCGTTCGTCCCAAAGTCTTAACACATATACCATCTAAATTAACTGTAGCTGTGCAGCAAGGCCATTTCTAGGCCACCGGGGGGAGGGGGGGGCAACGCTCGCCCCTCTCACTCAGAATAAGGGGCTGGCAGCATTTCACTCTGCACAGTTAGCAGCTGCACACTGACCGTGCAGATGCTTCTACAACCAGAAAGCAGCAGAAATGTACTCTTTGTATACTGTTGCTCCATTGCACCCCTCTCTTTCCCCCACAGTCCGCCCCTTCCAGCTCTCTTCTGCCGTTTTCTGAGAAGCCAGACGGTCAGTGACTGCTGCCTGAGTAACGTGAACTGCCTACACCCCCGCCACCACTACACCCCTGGGCCACTGCCTGCTACTGAAGAGCAGTGGTGAGCTAACTACAATGAGGCACCACAGTCAATTATGGAGGAATTTAATTGTGATGGTGTGGACTTCATGTGTGTGCAGTCTGCATGGCTGGCTGGAGACCACATGCTCACTCTGAAAGATAGTGTCAGTGGTCTCTGGCTGTCCAGGCAGACTGCACACACCTATAGAGATTAATGTGTGCAGTCTGCAGCATGTCCAGCCTGAGATCTCTCACAGTAGCTGCCTGCTGCTGCCGTCCACCTCACAGCCATTGCCACAGAAAATTAATGTATTTTTTTTCTTTTGGGTTTTTATAGTCATTATTGTGTGTTTAGTGCCCCTACAGTCACGGTCAGTAACTACAGTAAGGGGAAGTGCTAGTAATTTTCATTACTGCTGATTCATCAGTACCTGGACCTTATTAAAAAGCTATTTCTTGCTGGTGTTAGCTAGTTTGCATCCAGACTGGGTGCAGTCTGACTAATACCTGCCAGAATTATTATTCAGGATTAATAACATCTCCTTTTCAACTATGTCCCTGGTAACCAAGGCCAGGATGATGCCAGGCCAGGATTATTCAGTCACTATGTGGTGGTGATATGTGGTCATGATGTGGTATTATTTAATCACAATGTGGCGATATGTGGTCATCGTGTAGTGGTATTATTTAGTCACTATGTGGCGGTGATATGTGGTCATGGTGTGGTGGTATTATTCCGAAAAAATGGTTTTGGACGACAGCATCTTAAAAGCAGGAGTCAACATGATTCCAACGTGAAAAACACCAGAGCACCGTTTCAGCCCGTCAATACATAGCCTTCTTCAAGCAAGGCCATGTATTGACGGGCCGAAACGTTGCTATGGTGTTTTTCACTTTGGAATAAAGTTCACTCTCTTTTAAGATGCTGTCTCCAAAACCATTTTTTCAGGAGGGGGA
>JAODAL010027291.1:0-55216 GCA_025379985.1 Phyllomedusa bahiana
ACCGCGTGCCTTCTCTAGTTACGCCCCAGATGTGGGAATAACTTTTTAAGAATTTTACGTATCCATGTGATTCAGAGACTGTTTTCTTGTGACACAAGGGGAAATGTATGAAAATGATCTTGCCACATGTAGTTGACAAGACAAGAAAAAGTTGGGAATATTGGAAGAATTCTAAGTACTTCAAATAGTTGTATCTTTCGGTTCTTTACTACATTTCTTTATAAAGGAAACTATATGAGACCAATAGTGAATATATTTTTGATGTAATGTTAATAATATCGTGATACAGGAGAAGTTATTAGGTTCATGCTTCTTGTGCAAATATTGTTGTCTAGACCATGCCAAACTGTTACATCTTTTGTTTCCTGTTTTGCCTTTGTTATATGGGCCTTTTGAAACCTTTGTTATCCCTCTACCATCCCCCTCCCCTATCCTGTACCCCCAAATCCCTTTAATAAAAATTCTTTTAATTTTTAAAAAAAAAAAAAAAAGAAAAAAAAAAAAAGAAAGTTATCTTGGTCTAAGACTTTCTTCATTGCCCATAGCAACCAGTCAGAGCTCCCCATTCCTTTTTTAGAGCAATATATGAAATGAAAGGGGAGCTCTGATTAGTTGCTATGATAGTAAGTGCAGTGCAGACCATCCTACCTTGCTGGCTATGCTTCTTGTCTGTGCAATCAGCTCACGGATACGGCTAATGCTGGATGAAATATTGTTTGAAGGGAATTTGTGTTCTACACTGCGCAGCTTATTCAGGAGTAAGGGCATTACTTCCGTCAAGTTCTTAACTGAAAAAAAAAACAAAAATAAAAAAGTATATTTAGACAGGATACAATAACTCCCCCACAAAGCAAATATCTTGGGCTTTTTTCATATCTGTGTTGTTTTTCCGCAGTGCTGTGTGCTGCGCTATTTTCTCCATAATTTGTGATGGTTGGAATCTGTGATAGAGACCCTGAATGGAACCTCCAACGTAGGTGTAAAAGCCTTGTAGAAGTGCTGTACTTTTTTCTTTAAACATATATATATATATATTATTATTTATTAGTTTTAATTAAATTATTTTTTATAATATTATATTAAAATAAATATAAAATTTTACAACATCGTTCCGACTTTTCATACTCCCCTGTTACAAACGGAGGTTATGGGGGGGCTGACATTCAACACTGAGTCACACCCCATGATAAACCCAAATGCCAGCATGCCCCAGCTGCACATGAGATACAGAGTGTTAGGTGAAATCTTCTCAAAATGGGCACAGACAGCAAAACAAATGTAAAAACTGTTCCCTATACTATCCAAAATTTTTTTTTGCTGGAATTACATTTAATAAATATACCTGTTTCTACTTACATACAAATACAACTTAAGAACAAACCTACAGTCCCTATCTCGTTTGTAACCCGGGGACTGCCTGTATATACATATATTTTGCATCCATATTTTTTTAAAATGCATATAATAGTAACTAACCCTTTAATTATGTGCAGTTGTATCATTTGACACCGATTCACACCACCAATTCAGGGCATACTCTTACGTATAGACAGGAAGTGGTCTTCCTAGTGTGGCTGACTTCCTGCAAACTACAGGATTATATTACCACCTATCAAATTCCTCCAGATAGCTCTTAGACACCTCTTCACCCACCTCCACTTTCTGCTTCACTCTGTATGCCACTTCAGTGTTGCTGAAAAGACCATTTCTGCTTAGCTACGGGAGCAGGAAAGTGGTAATATATAGTAGTAGGTGAGTCCCTATAATGATAGCTGCAGAGTTATAAAACTCCTCTGGCTCACACTGCCTGTCTCTGCTATCTGGTGTGTGCAGAATCTCCAGTGTGTACAGGACCTATTAGATCAGCAATGTCAAACTCATTTTTACCAAGAGCCCACTCCCTGTGCTGCCGCCAGCGCCTCTGCCAGACACTGACTCAGTCTTGGACTGGCCACAGGGGAAAAGGGAAAACCCCCGATGAGCCCCTGAGCATGGTAGACCTGAAGTTGTTTTTTACTGCATATACATCCTTAGAAGAGGCAAAAAATCAGGAAAAGAGAGACAAAAACCAAGAGGTCTGTACAGTCATTTACAGTAGTTGTAGGGTGGGCCCCTAAAATAAACTCCACCGGTGGGCCCCTAAACAATTCAACTGGTGGTCCCCTTGAATCAACTCCACCTGTGGGCCCTAGGCACCCCAGTCCGACACTGCACTGACTGCATCCTCCTCAGAAAGTGTAGAGCCGGACCTCCTGTGTCTGGACCTTGTCCAACCATGCTCCCTGTCTCTAGGCTCTCAGGAGCCACATAAAATGATATGGTGGGCTGGATTTGGATTGCAGGCCTTGAGTTTGACACATTGATTAAATGTATGTCATCACTATCTAACATTTGTAAGAGCTGGCAGAAAGAAACCTATCACAAGGAGATAGGCTAAAGAGGCATCTCAGGAATATCTAGAAGATTTTACATTGTTGGGGTATGTTCACATGATGTGATGGATCCAAAAAACACATTCAAAAGCGCAGCATAAATCACATCCAAAACGCATCCATCATGCAGGTGCATGTTTGGATGTGTTTTGGCTGCAGCAGGAACGCACCCTATCGTTGTAAATAGGCATCTGCTGCGTCTTTCGGATCAAGAATTGACAAGACAATTCTTTGAACAGATCCAAAAGACGCATCAGAAAGACAATGTAAAACCTGCATCGGTGATCACTCGTCTGAACGATGAAGCGTGTTTTACATTGAAAGCAATGTATATCACACTGCACATTGTTAGATGCGTGTTCGGGTCCCTTTAGGGTCCAAAACACGGATCCAAACACATCTAAACACAGATCCAACATGCCGTGTGAACATACCCTTAGGGCTTGTCCCCACGGCACGGTTTGTCAGCCGGTTCTCAGTTTTGAAAACCGTCTGAAAAACTTTTTACACAGACCTTAATGGAAATCCGTGCAGCGGTCCCCAAAAACATAGAACATGTTCATTCTTCCATCCGGATGGAATATGAACATGTCTATGTGAAGGGGAGGGCTTTTCTCCGCAAACTGCGGAGAAAAGCCGTCCACCAGTGGTCGTGTACACGGCACGAAAACAGGACAAATACCGGTCGGATAAACCCACCAGTATTTGTCCTGTGCCGTGTAAACGGCCCCTTAGGCTGCGTCCACATGGGAGAGGTTGAAATACTTGTCGGATTCTAATCCAAGCATTTTACACTTGATCTTCATTTTTTGTACCAGATTTTGTCCCATTTTTTTTGCTGCAGTTATTCAGATTTCATTCAGTTGAACAACACTATAATCTGCTGTTTTCAAGTGAAATACGGGGGATTATAGAACATGTTCGAAGTTTTTTGACACGTTTTTCGGATTTGAAATCCAACCTAAGAAAATCCGAGCTGTGTATACAACTCAGATTTTCTATTGAGGTCCATGGGGATAATTTACGGCTGGATTTTTGTGGATTCTAAATACGCTTAAAAATCCGTCAGTGAATCACTGTTGTGTAGACGTAGCCTTAGGGGACAGAGGTTATGTGTTGCTGATCTATATCACTTGTTTGATGAGACTCCATACCCTCTGTATTTGCAAAGGCAGAGGTATTATGGGAAATGTAGGCTACATCAAAAATGGTTGTCTCACTACATTGATTCTTCTTACCTCAGTCCTGGTTTCTTGGTTTCATTTTGAATTCAGGGGCGTGTTTACTGGCTTCTACTAGGCTGCAGTAGAAGCCAGGTCTGTAGCTATAGCAACCAGTGCTGGCAGCCTATCAGGGGAGATCAAACATGTCTGTAGCTATAGCGACCTGAGGAGCTGATGCAGCCCATACAAGGAGGAATATCTCAGAATAGGTAGGACACTGTTATTGGACACATATTACAAAGTAACTTGTTTATGCAAGATATTTAACATAAAAAGCAATCCTTGTAGTGAGACAAACCCTTTAAGGAAACCATATAGAAGAGGAAGGAATAAAGATGGCAGGCAGCTCATAAATCACACATTAATAATAAAGGTATACAAAAGGTATACATTATTCTTTAATAAAGTCTATGCTACATAATACAGGCAAAGAAAGCTTGAGTGCTTCTCAAAATGCATTGTCATAACTACATGCATTTTACTGCAAACTGACAGTTTTACAATATTGTTTTTAGCTACACAGTTTTCTAGGTTTTTTTCCCTCCATGTTTTACCTGTAAAACTGTGCAGCCAAAATTTGCACCACTAAACCGTGGCAATTGCTTGAAAAAAAAAACAAAACAGTACATTAGAGCTTCATGATAGCATAGCTCTCAACAAGCTGCAAGTCCCATGACCACCACTAGGTGGTTAGAAATGGATACATATAAGATAAACATCCCCTGACAAACTATCAAGAATCATGTTTGTTTTTCAAACCTGGTCATCTTGCATTACAAATCTTGATGTATCAAGCCAAGGAAAGGTAAAGGAAGACATTTCTGAAGAAGCAGCAATATATTTTCAACCCTTATTTTGTGCTTTTCTAACAGCCTTGTATAAATCATGCTAAAAGCACATTAACAATTTGACTATGGCAGTTTTTCTTGCCTGTTCTGCATTTGAAAACAAATATTGCGTCCCATTTTGTGCAAATTTTTTTCGCAACGTGCTACCATAACTTTTTAGCCTTTACAATTTTTACCAAAATCAGATCTAAATTAAAAATGTTCAATATATTCGAAGGTTGTACTACTATAAATTAATGTATATAAAACTTGTGGCTGGATCATTTGTTACCTGTCTCTCCAGCCGAGTTCACAACAGAATTGTAATCAGAGGCATCGAAATTAGAATTACGTAGGTTTAATGCCCACATGGTTGCCTGTTTCTCCATTGGGTCAGTCACCTCCGATACCTCAGCGGTGACATTCAGAGCCTTGTCTGCCAGGAGTTTTGAGCTTTCTAGCCGCTTTCTTGTGTCATCTGTTAGAAGGACATATAAACTAATCTTAATTATCACAGTGATAAAATTTATTTCATAATATATTAATTCATATAAGGGCTCCTGCCTGAAAAAAAAAAAAAACACTTTAAAAATGGCATGCATTTTTTTTTTCATCCAGCTTTTGATATTAGGGTATGTTCACACAACATTTTTCAATCCGAAAAGTGCTCCGTAAAGCGTATCCGAAGACGTACCCAAAGTGTGCTGCGTTTGGATACTTTTTCTGTGCAGTAGAAACGCACTCTATGGTTTTAAATAGGGCGTCTGCTGCGTAAAGCGGATCAAGAATTGACATGTCAGTTCTTTGAATGGATCTGAAAGACGCATCAGAAAGATGCATTTAAACATGTATCGGCGAACAGACTTTTGAGTGCAGAAGCATGTTTTACATTGAAAGCAATGTAAATCACACTGCACATTGTTAGATGCGTGTTTGGGTCCGTTTTGGGTCTGCATTATGATTTGCACCAATAGGTATCTATCCTGGAAATAAACATTCTCTACATTTAAATCACTCTAAATAGAGATTTTAACGAAAAAGTTGTACTTCTAGACTTACCGCTACTGTTGAGAACTTTATGAATTTTGGTCTTTAAATCCCCAAGTCTATAAGGCTTTTGTCAAATGTAGCATGTTAGAAATAAACACTGCATTTTTAGCCGTGATGTTTTCTGTCATTTTTACCTCTGGTTTTTTTTTGGGGGGGGGAGGGGCAATAATGCTGCAGCCAGATTTTAGCTGGAACTCTATAGAGTAATATAAAGCACGCAACATACACTACTTTTTTCTTTGAGACTTTTTTCTCTCACATTGGGTCACTGTATGAAAACTGTTTAGTTCTAAAACTCACATAGTAACCTGTGGGCAACAAAGTGAATTTTAGACCTAAACAGTTTTCATACATGTGACCCTTTGAGTGCATCTTTTTGGTAAGTGGCTATTTTTTTCTAAACAATTCATACTATACGTGTGATGTTTTTTTCAGGTATGTTGCTTTCTTTTTCCCGCTTAGACCATAAATGTTTTTTTTTTATTCCCCTTTTAAAAAATGCATATGTAAGTATCTGGCTTCTTCACTTTATTTTTTGTGAGTTTTTTTTCACATCACAATCATGTTATTCAAATGGGGAATCATTAAATCCCCTGATCTAAGAATTAAGGGCGACATGTATGATCGGGCTTTTCGCCTGTTTTTTGGCGTATACTGCGCCTCCCAGCCCGAATCGGACGCAGGGATGCGGTGTTAGGCGCAGCGTTCGCCACTTTCAGCTGCGCCCCGCATGAAGGGGCGGGCAGTGAGCGCGGTGTGGGCGCGGTGTAGGCGTTCCGGGGCGGGACGCGGCGCGCTCGAAAACTCCGAGGCATGTACGATCAAGAGTCGGCAAAGCGAGGCGCAGTGCAGCGCTCTGCAGCTCCGACAGGCAGACCTGGTTTATTTTGGTCTAAATGCTCCGGCGGCGGCGAAGTGAAGCAGGATCGGAACATGCGAGGAAGCAGATAGAAGATCGCGACAGAAATCTTGGCGCTCCGCTCCGTGCAGCAGGAGTATGATTCCGAAAAAATCGCCTTTATAAAGGCGAAAAACAGTGTTAGAAAAGAGCTGAACGTAAAAAATAAACATAATAAAAAAAAAATCACTTTCCAAAAATCTAGAACGGCGCAATATCAAGAAATCGGATATTGGAAATTGCCGGGAAATACAGTAATTCAACTTCTGAAAGCTATTCTCATTGGTCGGCATAAACCAGCCAATCAGAATATGAGTGACATTGAACCATTAAAACCTCGCCAGAACTATGGACCTATCAGAATAAACGGCGGGACAGTTCAAAATACAGTAAAAATGCAGAAAAGAGCTGATTGGTTGAGCTAGCGGGGGCTTGGCTATCTCGGCCAATCAGAATAGGAGCGACAGGGACCCATTATAGCCTATGGAGAATTTTGAACCAATCAAAATCCAAGGCGGGACAGTTCAAAATACAGTAAAAAGGCAAAAAAGAGCTGATTGGTTAATGCGGCGGGGGCTTGGCTATCCCAACCAATCAGAGCGCGAGCTACTTCTCCCATTGTAGTCTATGGAGAGATGGGCGCAATGCAATCTGCGGCATGGAGTATGAATAAAAAAATTATTTTTATTAAGTGTAAAATATTATCAGATAAAGCGCTAAAACCTTCTTTAAAAATAAAGCAGTTAAATCCCTAACAACGTGTTTGTCGCCGAGACCGGCGCTACATAATGAATTGCTATAGAGTTAATTTCCGGGAAATACAGTAATTTAAATTGTTGAGGCGCTTCTCATTGGTCGGCAGAAGCCAGCCAATCAGAATAGGAGCGACAAGACCCATTATATCCTATGGAGAAGTTTTGACCAATCAGAATAGGAGCGACAGTGTCCCATTATAACCTATGGAGAAATAAAGACCAATCAAAATCCAAGGCGGGACAGTTCAAAATACAGTAAAAATACAGAAAAGAGCTGATTGTCTGAGCTAGCGGGGGCTTGGATATCCCAGCCAATCAGAGCACGAGCTACTTCTCCCATTGTAGTCTATAGAGAGATGGGCGCACTGAAATCTCGGCACTCAGCGCCGTGTGGCATGAAGTATTAATAAAAAAAATCATTTTGATTAAGTGTAAAACATTATCACATAAAGAGCTAAAACCTTCTGTAAAAATAAATCTGTTAAAACCCCGAAAAACGCGTGTGTCACCGAGACCGGCGTTACATAGGGAATTGCAATAGAGAGAATCGCCGGGAAATACAGTAATTCAAATTGTTTAAGCTCTTCTGATTGGTCGGCATAAAACCAGCCAATCAGATAGGAGCGACAGTGGCCCAGTATATCCTATGGAGGAGAATTGCCCAATCAGAATAGAGCGACAGGGACTCATTTTTAACCTATGGAGAAAAATTGCCCAAAATCAGATTCCAAGGGGGGACAGTTCAAAAATACAGTAAAAAGGCAGAAACGAGCTGATTGGTTGAGCTAGCGGGGGCTCGGTCCAGCTTAGCCAATCAGAGCGCGAGCTACTTCCATAGGTTCTATGGGGAAAAGAAATTCCGAGCGACCCTCTGTGATTGGCTAAGTTAAAAGAGGCGCCGTATTTGGACCAATGGAGAGCGAGCGACACTCCTATGGGTTTTTCTAATGCAATCTGAAATAAAACTGTACATGCCGAAATCAAATTAGAAGCCCTACAGAAAATTTTGTCCCGATGTGTTATAAAAGGGAATAAAAAAATGGGGGTAACGAAAAAAAAAAAAAAAATTAATTAAAAATCAGTTTATTTCTTATTTTCGTTATCCAAGGATCAATAGAAATGGGTGCAACCCGAAAAGAAGAAATAAACATGATTTTAATTGATTAATATTTTTTTTTATTTACCCCCATAATATTATTCATTTTATATACACATCGGGACAACTTCTGTAGTGTTATAATTTGATTTCGCCATGTACAGTTTTATTTCAGATTGCATTAGAAAACCCATAGGAGCGTCGCTCGCTCTCCCATTGGTCCAAATAACGGCGCCTCTTTTAACTTAGCCAATCACAGAGCTCGCTCGGAATTTCTTTTCCTCATAGAACTCTATGAGAAAGTAGCTCGCACTCTGATTGGCTAAGCTGAGCGACCCCCGCAAGCTCAACCAATCAGCTCGTTTCTGCTTTTTAACTGTATTTTGAACTGTCCCGCCTTGGAATCTTGTTGTCAATTTTTCTCCATAGATTATAATGGCTCCCTGTCCTCCTATACTGATTAGGTCAATTCTCCTCCATAGATATACTGGGCCACTGTCGCTCCTATTCTGATTGGCTGGTTTATGCCGACCAATCAGAAGAGCTTAAACAATTTGAATTACTGTATTTCACGGCGATTCACTCTATTGCAATTCCTAAGTATGCCGGTCTCGGCGACAAACGCGTTGTTCGGTTATAACTGATTTATTTTTAGAGGACGTTTTTAGCTCTTTATGTGATAATGTTTTACACTTAATTCAAAATGATTTTTTTAATTAATACTTCATGCCGCACGGCGCTGAGTGCCGAGATTTCAGTGCGCCGCTCTCTCTATAGACTACAATGGGAGAAGTAGTTCGCGCTCTGATTGGCTGGGATAGCTAAGCCCCCGCTAGCTCAACCAATCAGCTCTTTTCTGTATTTTTACTGTATTTTGAACTGTCCCGTCTTGGATTTTGATTGGTCAAAACTTCTCCATAGGATATAATGAGTCTTTGTCGCTCCTATTCTGATTGGTCAATAGTTCTCCATAGGTTTTAATGGGACACTGTCGCTCCTATTCTGATTGGCTGGTTTATGCCGACCAATGAGAAGAGCTTAAACAATTTGAATTACTGTATTTCCCGGCAATTCTCTCTATTGCAAATTCTTCTTAGCGCCGCTCTCGCGACAAATGCGTTGTTAGGGATTTTATTAATGTATGTTTATAGAAGGTTTCAGCTCTTTTCCAGAGAATATTTTACACTTAATAAAAATGAGTTTTTTATTCATACCCCATGCCGCACGGCACTGAGCGCCGAGATTTCATTGCCCCTATCTCTCCATAGACTACTATGGGAGAAGTAGCTAGCGCTCTTATTGGCTGGGATAGCCAAGCCCCCTCTAGCTCAACCAATCAGCTCTATCTGCATTTTTTACTGTATTTTGAACTGTCCCGCCTTTGAATTTGAACTGGCTCAATATTCTCCATAGGTTTTAATGGGTCTTTGTCGCTCCTATTCTGATTGGCTGAGCTAGCCAAGCCCCGCTAGCTCAACCAATCAGCTCTTTCTCTGTATTTTTATCTGTATTTTGAACTGTCCCCGTCTTGGATTTTGATTGGTCAAAACTTCTCCATAGGATATAATGAGTCTTTGTCGCTCCTATTCTGATGGTCAATAGTTTCCCATAGGTTTTAATGGGACACTGTCACTCCTATTCTGATTGGCTGTTTATGCCGACCAATGAGAAGACTTAAACAATTTGAATTACTGTATTTGCCCGGCATTCTCTCTATTGCAATTCCTTATTAGCGCCGGTCTCGGCGACAGATGCGTTGTTAGGGATTTTATAATGTTATGTTTATAGAAGGTTTCAGCTCTTTTCAGAGAATATTTTACACTTAATAAAAATGATTTTTTTATTCATACACCATGCCGCACGGCGCTGAGCGCCGAGATTTCATTGCCCCGATCTCTCCATAGATTACAATGGGAGAAGTAGCTCGCGCTCTGATTGGCTGGGATAGCCAAGCCCCCGCTAGCTCAACCAATCAGCTCTATTCTCCATTTTTACTGTATTTTTTAACTGTCCCGCCTTTGAATTTTGAATGTCAATAGTTCTCCATAGGTTTTTAAATGGTCTTTGTCGCTCCTATTCTGATTGGCTGAGCTAGCCAAGCCCCCGCTAGCTCAACCAATCGCTCTTCTTCGCATTTTTACTGATTTTGAACAGTCCCGCCTTTGATTCTGATTGGTCAATAGTTCTCCATAGGTTTTAATGGTTCAATGTCGCTCCTATTCTGATTGGCCGGTTTCTGCCGACCAATGAGAATAGCTTTCAGAATTTGAATTACTGTATTTCCCGCTAATTTCCAATATCCTAATTCTTGAATTAGGATGTTGGAAAGTGATTTTGTTTTATGTATTTTTTTATTTTTAAGGTTTCAGCTCTTTTCCTGAGAATGTTTAACGCCTTTATAAAGGTGATTTATGATTCATACTTCGCACCGACATGTGGAATGATTTCTCGCTGTTCCAGCCTGTCTCGCATCGGAACAGATTTTTGCCGCAGTCCCGCACGGCGCCTCAGTCCCGCACTGTGCCCATGTCCCCGCACTGTGCCCCACATGCTGGCGAGGCGCAGGGAACTTTTCCCCGCATGTATGAGTGCAACCTCGTTCGGACGGCGAATCTATCGGCACAGTTCCGCACTGCGCCATCAGTCCCCGCACTGCGCCTAACACACTGGCGAGGCGCGGCGGACTTTTCACCACATGTATGACCGCACTATCTCCGGCGGCGAATCTCAGGCGCAGCGCCGCACTGCGCCAAAGTCTCGCACTGCGCCTAACACACTGGCGAGGCGCGGCGGACTTTACATGGAATGTATGAGTGCGCCCCGGCCCCGACATAAATCAGGCGCAGATTTCGCCGGAAAACTAGCGGAAAAGCGCGCCCCGACCCGGCGAGCTTCATACATGTCGCCCTAAATGATTTCATATTGCTAAAATGTAAAAGAAAAAAAAAAAACATTCACCAAAATTTGCATTCACATTATTTTGTGCAACAAAACAGATACAAAATTATCATGAAGCACTAAAAAAACGAATTCAGTTGAAAACCATAAATAACGTAACAGTAAACTTACTGATTAATTTTTGACTGTATACTATTGTTTCATTCATGAAGTTGAATCTTGTGATGAAAAAACTGCTTACCTTTCTCATTGGCTTGAAGATGAGCAAGAACATTTGTCAATCTGTCATTTAAGGTTGCCCTTCTTAATGCAGCAGCATTGATGCGTTGTTTTGTCTCTGTCAAATCTAAAACATTGAATAAATATAAAAAACTATACAGTTAATAAATATATCTCAAAAAACACCAAAGACAAAAATCCTATCATAAAAGATACATTTTATTAATGTAAATACACAAAAAAGACAAAAAAAGTTTTAAAAAATGAACGTATAAACGGCTGTATTGTGGACAAAGCTTCAGAAGGAGTAGTACGGTATGCAAAAAACTAGTATTAACACCAAGGGAGACATGTATGAAGGAATTATCGCATCTCGTTTTCAGTGTATAATGCGCCTGAATGTATGAAAGTGGTTTTTGTGCGATTATAAATGACGTCTAAAGTTCATCGCGTCTCACCTGTGTGTTAGGTGCATTATGGAACTTAGGTGCATTAGTAATGCACCAAACATGTATAAAGGCTATAGATAGCCTGGAAATAAAGGAAAAGTCATTAGAACAGCATGTCAGTGAATAGAAACT
This sequence comes from Phyllomedusa bahiana, assembly GCA_025379985.1. Taxonomy (NCBI): domain Eukaryota; kingdom Metazoa; phylum Chordata; class Amphibia; order Anura; family Hylidae; genus Phyllomedusa; species Phyllomedusa bahiana. The sequence continues at coordinate 11,980 of JAODAL010027291.1, forward strand.
ATGGTATTCATCTTGCTTGGTGGACCACAGGTACCAGCAAGACCTGTGGTGTGCTGGCTCTTGCTGTATGTAGCATAAAGGGTGAGAGCAGCAAAAATAAATTTCAAATAATAAAAAATTGTAAAATCTGAACAACAACATCAGTGGGTTATTTAATGTAAAACTAGTTTTAGATTCTATTAAATTGTAATCATTTTATAGGAGATATTTTTATATTTTTGGGATATTATCTATTTTATATTAATTTTATTTGATAACTTTTTTTAATTAAATCTAAATAATTTAATTTTAATCAGAAATAACTTATTGCGACATGCCCCCCAGAACGCCCTCAGAATGCCCCCTCATGTTAGGCGCATTAGAAAGTGTCTTATGAACAATGTCTTTTGAACACTGCGCCTAACACGTTTAACATGCGCTCATTGTTCGTAAGACACTTTGTAATGCGCCTTACATGAGGGGGCATTTTGGGGGCGTTCTGGGGGCGTGTTTCACCACACTCGTAATATTAGACACATCTATGAATGTGGTTCAGCAAAACCAGGCGCATTACTGCTCGACCAGGCAAACCTATTTCAATGTGGTCTGCCTGAGCCGTCGAAGTGGAGTTAGATTTGCTGTTAGGGAAAAAAATGTCCACTATTTCTCAATTTACACCAGTACAATAATAAAAAGTAATTTATTATAATTATCAAACTATATAAAACTAAATTATTTAAATTTAATAAAAAATGTTATCATATAAAATTAATATAAAATATATAATATCCCAAAAATATAAAAATATCTATAAAATGCATTTAAATTTAATAGAATCTAAAACTAGTTTTACATGAAATAACCCAATGATGTTGTTCAGATTTTACAATTTTTTATTTTTACTACATTAAATTTGAAATGTATTTTTGCTGCTCTCACCCTTTATTCTACATGGCAAGAGCCAGCACAGCACAGGTATTGCTGGGACCTGTGGTCCACCAAGCAAGGTCAGTACCATAGTTTCTATTCACTGACATGCTATTCTAATGACTTTTCTGTTATTTCCAGCCTATCTATAGCCTTTGTACATGTTTTACTAATGCGCCTAAGTTTCATAATGCGCCTAACACATAGGCGAGGCACGTCAAACTTTAGACTCCATTTATAATTGCACAAAAACCACTTTCATGCATTCAGTCGCATTATACACTGAAAACGAGACTCGACAATTCACTTCGACGCGCCTTCCTTCATACATGTCTCCCTTAGTGTGTGTAATCCATAAGACTTCAAACACAGTAATTGATTACTTACTTGAATCGCCTTTCTGATCAATTTAGACAAGTGAAAGAAGCTTGCTGGTAATAAAGGCAGTTTAATTGGAGCACAGTTAAAACTGCACCAAAACTGCGCTGTGTGAAAGCACCCTTAAAGTTAATGGATAGTTAAAGGATTTCTACCAGCTGTTGTACAATCTTTGATTAATCAGCAGATACAGAGTATCATCAACACTAGTAATCTACAATTACCTAAATCTGAAGGATCCCGCAAATCTTTCGCTGCAATCAAGAGTCGGCGGCTTTCTCCTTTTTGATAATCAATCTGGTTATTAGCAACGTCTACAGCCTGGGAACCAAATGACATCTTTTGATAATAGAAAGAATATCGTCAATGACTTAAATCTATTGCAGCGACCAATTATTCTGCTGCCCATAACAACATATCAGAAACTAGGAGCCTCATGTATGAAAACTGTCTAGGTTCTTTATAAACAATACATCACATATACTATTTAGCCGAACAATAAAATATATTGGGCCTTATGTATGAAAACTGTCTAGCTGTAAGACTGCCTTTGTTGCGCATAGCAACCAATTAGAGCTCACCGTAAATTCATAAAGTTCTCGGAAAAAATGAAAGTGGAACTCTGGTTGCTATGGGCAACAAAGGCAGTCTTACAACTAGACAGTTTTCATACATGAGGCCCTAGATATTTTATTGTCAGGCTAAATAAAGTACCTGTATGTCTAATGTATTATTTCTAAAAGGACAATTAAACATGCCAGAAGTAACACCAAAGACCCACGCTCTCAATCATGTAACATTTATTAACAGGTGTTAATAGAAATAGGTTATACATGATTCTTCTGCTAGTTAAATCAATGACTCTCTCAGCTGTGCTCAGTGCTGAAACAGATGTCTCGTTGGCATCGTCAACCAAAGTTAAAATTTTCTCATAGACGTTGGAGGCATCAATTGCTTTCTGGACCAGTCCATTTGTATCGACGTTTTTTAAATCACTACAGTTTTGGAAATGTACAGTAGAAGGATTAGAGCAGATATACAGTTTATCACACATATTCTGTCTAGCTATCCCTCTGTCCAGTTATCTTTCGATCTATATATTATCTATCCATCTATCTATCTATCTCATATCCAATAGCTATCAATCTATTTTATGTCTATCTATGTATCTATTTATTTACTTAACTATCCACCCATCCATCTCTCTATCTCTCTATCTCATATATATCTCTCTATCTCATCTATCTGTATATCTCATATCTATCTATCTATCTATCTATCTATCTATCTATCTATCTATCTATCTATCTATCTATCTATCTATCTATCTATCCTGTTATAGGATAGATAGATAGTTAGATAGATAGATATTAGATAGGATTCCTCTCTAATATCTATCTATCATATTTATCTATCTCATATCTATCCTATGATGGGATAGATAAATAAATATGAGAGAGATATAAGATAGATAGGGATCCTCTCTATCTCTCATATTTATCTATCTCATATCTATCATTCTATCTATCTATCTATCTATCTATCTATCTATCTATCTATCTATCATATTTATCTATCTATCTATCATGATTCTAAAGATTCTACTTACAATTAGAAAGATATGATACTTTGCTACATTAGTAATATATTAAAGGGTTATTCCTATCTCAATAAATACACATGAGAAGTTACAAAATCATAAGATATGCATATTCCTAAATCAGCGTCATTATAAAACAATATTTAGCGCATTTTGTATTCTTCTTTTCTTCATTGTTAAAGGGATTGTCTCACTACAAGGATTGCTTTTTATGTTGAAGATCTTGCAAAAACAAGTCCTACCTATTCCTAGATATCCCCTCTTGTATGGACTGCATCAGCTTCTCAGGTCGCTGTAGCTAAAGACCTGTTTGATCTCTCCTGATAGGCTGCCAGCACTGGTTGCTATAGCTACAGACCTGGCTTCTACTGCAGCCTAGTGGAAGCCAGTAAACAGGCCCCTGAATTCAAAGTGAAACCAAGAAAATAGGGCTGAGGTAAGATGAATCACTGTAGTGAGACAACCCCTTTAATTGCGCGTTTTTAGGGAACCTGCCCATGGGTGCCTTCTAGCAATGATGACCACACATGTACAGATATTGTTTTTAGTGCCCATAGCTAGGCTTTTGGGTACATACATTTTTGAGCATGCCCTTCCCTAGCAACTCAGTCTGGTCACTGAGCTTTGGTTTGTAGTGTGCAAGTGCTATATAGGGCATGCGCAAAAAGCCCCGAAGCATTTGCTTTAAGTGTCGCCACTCTTGGCGCCGCCTCTACATACAACTGCACGTCCCTTGCCTGAAGTGTCAATCAGGAAAATAAGTCATACTCCTGTTTCGCTCACTAAGGGTATGTTCACACAGTGTTTTTGGATCCGATTTTGGATCACTTTTGGATCCGAAAATCGCATCCAAAAACGCAGCGTCATTCGGAGCAAAAACCCATCCAAACACGCACCTGCGTGTTTGGATGGGTTTTGGCTGCAGCAGGATCGCACCCTATGGTTTGAAATAGGGCACATCTTTCGGATCAAGAATTGACGTGTCAATTCTTAGAACAGATCCGAAGAAGGATCCGAAAGACGCAAGTAACAACGCAACGGCGATTCCTCGTCTGAACGATGATGCTTGTTTTACATTGAAAGCAATATAAAACACACTGCACATTGTTAGATGCTTGTTTGGGTCTGGTAGACGGTTCCAAACACGCATCTAATAACGTATGTTCATACGGACTGAACACGGCGTGTGAACATATCCTAAGGGCGCGTTTACACGGCACAGGTATTTGTCCTGTTTTGCACCCGTCCCCACGGCCGCGGGGGGGGGGGGGGCTTTTCTCCACGATGAGCGGAGAACAGCCCTCCCCCCTCCCATTGAGAAGCACATCTTCCGTCGGGAAACCGGACGGAAGATTGTGCTTCTACAATGTTTTGGCGCCGGACCGCCGGCGGCAAAACCGTCCGACGGCAAAACTTGTGTAGTGGGGACTGCTGCACAGGTTTTGCATAGAGCACAATTGTGCTCATTTTTCGGCCGGTTTTTCAGGCGGTCTGAAAAAACGCAAACCGGCTGAAAAACCGGCCGAAAACCCTTGCCGTGGGGACATGCCCTAAGAGTTTGAACACCAGAGGAAGCTGGACAAGGGTTATCCTTGAATTTAAAGATTTTATAGAACACAATAAACAGCATTTATATTGAAAGTAATGATATTCCACATCCTTCATGTGTTTCTTTTTTTTTCTTTTGCCTCCTTATTCATCTATCATAAGATTTTTGTATAGCTCAGTGCAACTTCTGAATCAGCAGCTGCATCTCAACATATATAAATTATCTAAAAATGTTATGTCTCAAAAGTAATTGCTTACTTGATTTAAGATCACTTACTTGGCCAGGTTATCTGCTTGACTTTGAAGATGTAGGGTGTGGTTTACAGATCTGTTGACTAGCTCTTCAGCATTGCCAGTCAAGTTAGCTATTCTTTCTTGAAGACCACTATGGGCTCCATCTATTTCAGCATGATGACCAGACAGTGTCTATGAACAAAGTGACAAAGTGAGAACAAACAAAAATCTAAAGGGTTATAAATGATCTTATATATTATACAGGAAATGAATAATGAAGGCCAATCTCTATATAATGTGGGAAAGTACACTTATAGTCTGTTATTCCTGAATCTTACTTAGTCCCTCAGCCTATGAGTAGTCCTATAGAAATTACACTCACCAGTGCTCATTTTGCTGGAGACTAGCTCAGTTGGCATCAAATTGATCTTGAAAATCAACAGCTAAATGTGACCTTTCTGTTTTAAAGGGTTATCCAGTGGTGAAAAAATATTCTAAATCGCCCCCCCTTCAAACTTAGGCATGTTTCTATGATATACTTTTGTTATATTTTTTGTGGTTATACTGATAGCAAACTCAGTAGTTCTGTCTGTCTAGATACCAGGGAAACAGCTCTGTTTAGAGTTCAGATGATCATGTGACAAAGGGGGGTGTCTTGTTCATGGTAGTCTTTAAAGCTACACCCCTTCAATCCCACCGTCTTATGAGTTATGCTGCACCCTGTCCCATTGGCTACATGCGTGCTCATTTAACTCTTTGCTATGTTGTGTGGTATGGTTGAACCCCAGTCTGAAGGCTAAATCTTGCTGTAGGCTCCCGGGTTTTTCCTGATTTCAAGGGTCACACCACACAGCTTTTCAAGGCCGAGGACCTTCTGCCTGACCCTTCTTACAGGGAACTTTCCTCCTTCCTCCCTTGTCAGTTTATTTTTTTCCTTTAAAGTGTATTTTACGTTGTACTGTGTCTTAGTATCTGACCTTAACTCGTCTTCTGATCATTCTGCCTGTCTGCTGCCTGTCCTGACTTATGGTCTTCCTACCCATTTACAAAAGTCTTCTCCCTGACCTGACCTTCTGCTTGTGACCAGAGTACACTGTTCCTAGAGTACCACATTTGTATGTCATCTGTCACTGAGAATGAGCATGTTGGGGGTAGTGACCTGGGAGTTTGTTGCAGTACAAGGGTATAGAAGGTGAAAACCAGGGGATTCCTTAGATGACGCTCCTCGGTGTGGTTCTACACTAAAGCTTGTAGCTGACCTAGAGGATCTACCACCTGATCCTGGTGAGTGTTAGGGCACTTTCACACAGCATATGTAAAATGCCGGTCGCATTCTGTTTAAGAATCCAGCCAGTATTTTATCATCTTGTCAATAGTTTTGGAGGATGGTTCTGTCTGCAGTTTGCGGATTTGCCCGTCCCCCATAACCATTGAATTGCACACCTTCAACCTGAAAACCAGGTGGAAGATTGTGAATGTTCCAAGTATTTTGGAACGCCGGTGGCTGAACAGTCATTCAGTGTAGACTACTGGCCGTTTTTTTTCTATTAAAGTCTATGCAGATGGTTTCTTGTCGGTTTTCAAATGGTTTCCAAATCCGTAAACCGTCTGAATCCGACCAATAAACCATGCTGTGTGGACGGACCCTTACAGAAAGGCAGAAAACAAGGGGCATACACTGAGACTGAAGCTTTGTAGTAAGAAAATAGACAAAGCATAGCAAAGGATTCCTGAGTCTGCAGAGAAAAGAGGCTACATTCAGTATGGGGAACACAAATTAACACAGTGAACATCACAGGGAGATGAATAAAGTCTAAGACAAACAATTTGTTTTTTTTTTTTATTTTAAACATCTGTATTATTTTATTTTAAATACAAAACTGTGAAGACACACTTCTGCTACAGCTTATCTGTTTAACACTTTTAGATATTTTTTGTTTCTTCTAACTACAATCCTCTTCCATAAAAAGTACTTGTGGTACAGCTCACCTGTTTAGCAGTAATGGCTATTTGGTGGCTTTTTAGCTGTTTTTATTAGGGCACAGCTATATTTAGCGACTACAGCTTAGCTATATAAAAGCCAAAAAGAGTCTGAAGTTCTTCTTTTCCCTGGAAAGACTGAAGTCAAAAAATCATCTGTCCCACAGATTTTACGAGAACACTGGTGATGGTAATAGAATAAAGAAGAAGTCTGGAAATTGTGGGGGGAATCAGTCCTAAGATAGTTGAGAGTCAGAAAAGGTTAGGAGGGTTGCAAACTCCCTTGTGAGTGGGAGGACTTGTTTTGCCCCCGGTTTGTGAGGAGCATGTAGACTTCACAAGGACACAAGGAGAAAACGCATTGACAGAGAAGGAGACTCCCGTCTTACAGGCTAGCCACTGAAGTGTACCCAGGGTGATCTATTGAGAGGCTAATAAGCATTTTAGCAAATAGGTATAAGGATTATGAACTAAGGGCGACATGTCCCAACATGCCAACGCCAGTTTTTTGGTCTATTTTGCGCCAAAACGACTTTTGATGCCATATTCTTGTTGTAAACAAACTGTCGTACACCGAAACTGGGCCCATTATATGCTGGGCATGATACTTTGTAATGTGCCTAAATATGGTGCGCTGTGCGCCCCCATCGTGCCATGCGCCTATTGAGGTGCCTTACATATGTTATGCGCCTCCGTTGGGCAATGCGCCTCGATAGGCGCATTACATATACTTCCAATGATATGCTTTGTGCCGCAAGTTGCACAATGCGCCTTTTTTGATGTGAAGCGCCTTTTTTGACGCGAAGCACCTTTTTCGGCGCAATGCGCCTCTTTAGGCACATTGGGTTTTCTATGCAAGGTATACCTGACACCTGTTTTTAGAAAGTATCGGACTTTCAGGCGCACTTTACACTGATTTAATGCGCCTAAAACTGTTATGGATACACCACTTTTCGGACATGTCGCCCTAAGACTCCAACTAAACTACTAGTGACGGGAAGGGAAAAACGTATATGAACTGTATATAAAATATATATATATATAATATAATATATATATATAATATATATATATATATATATATATAATATATATATATGAACCATATGGATGTATATATATATATATGTATATATAATACCTAATATAAACAAAGGATGTGAATTTAAGAATGGATTTGTATGCTTCACACATATGTACCACATCTATTCTTTTTTTTTTAAATGAAAATCTAAGTAAAAAAAAATAGACCTAGCAGGCAGGTATTATTTGCACAGTAACAGTTGGATCTCATTACAGAGCTCCAGCATTTTCACACATAATATCATGACATTAAAATAGCATTATCCTCATTTGCATTTCTCAGAGCAGGTACAGCTTTCTATTTTTAGCCTAATTACTGGTATTAGCAATGCAAAGTTCTCTCCCTGAGTATACATAGCATTAAAATGTAGCTTGAGCTGGTGAAATTACTATACCTTAATCAAATCAGTTATATCTGCAATGATCCCTTCAGTGTCATTCAATGTCTTCCCGGCCTCAGTTACTGTGTTATTGGCCGTTGTTGTAGTTTCATTCACAATAGTGATCTGGGACTAATAAAATGGAAATTTTCAGTAACAGCATAACAGATATTATAACACACATTGCTGCTGATTTTTTTCAGCCTAAGTAGAAATAGCAAGGACTTACAGTAATTCATTCTCAGTTTTCAGATTATTACTGCAGAGAACTACTGAGGGAATCACACTTATGTAAATTTTATATTTTATAGGAAAGAAAATATGGCCTCCTGACATGAGAGTTACAGTTGCTATTCTGTATATGATATCTTCTCATTTTTATTAGATTTCCTACTCCCTCCAACTGGCGTGTTATTAATAGGCCCTTATGCAGCGTTCCATTTTGCTCCATACTGCAATGTTGTGCAATGTGTTGTCAATGTGACTATAGGAAAAAAAGTCTGCATCTACAAAATCTAGAGGAATATAGAATCATATTTCATATATAATATAAAATTAGAGGGCATCATGCACTACTATCGGAGCCCTACCATGACTCCATATAAAATGCTGCCATAATATGGCTATGTGCCTAAGACCAAAATGATAAAGTTCTATTTATATTGGTGTCTCTTCCATTTTAAAAAGATCCATGACAGATTTGACATATCAATTTTGTAATGGATCCTAAAAGACAAGCTGGGACAGGCCCACTGGGGAGCAGGAAACACCCCTGGATGAGCATGGTAGGCCCCTACCCCTAAAGTGGGGTGTTGAGAGTAGCAGGCTTGGAGCTTTTTAGGGAGAAAGGCAGAAAAAAGAGACAGAAATCAAGAGGTAGAATGCAAGAGTAATTTGCGGTATGTACAATCATGTACAGTAGCTGTAGGGTGAACCCCAAGACTCAACTCAATTAGTGGGCTCCAATAATCAAATTCACTGGTGTGCCCCAAGAATCAACTTCACTGGTGGACCCCAAGGAACAGCATCACTGGTGGGCCCCAACAGTCAACTCCACTTGTGGGCCCCAACAGTCAACTCCACTTGTGGGCCCCAACAGTCAACTCCACTTGTGGGCCCCAACAGTCAACTCCACTTGTGGGCCCCAACAGTCAACTCCACTTATGGGCCCCAACAGTCAACTCCAGTTATGGGCCCAAACAGTCAACTCCACTTGTGGGCTCCAACAGTCAACACCACTGATGGGCTCCAACAGTCAACCCCACTGGTGGGCTCCAACAGTCAACTTCATTGGTGGGCCCCATACACCCCAGACCAATACTGCTAACAGATCCTTTTTTATTTTATAATGGAACCAAACAGGTTTGTGTTTAATTTGCAGCATACTAAGATACTGTAAAAAAAAAGCCTAGTAAAAGCTAAAAATCAGGAAAAAGTGAAATCAAGAAGGGGCAGAACCAAGCATCATGAAGGCCTGGCATTGCACACCCCAGTGTTTTTAACCATATCTTTATTCATAAGCTTCCTGCCCTGTGGGACCAGCGAAGGGATGAGCTGTTGCAGGCAGCATGATGACTTCACTTCACCTGCACTGGGCAGCAGCAAATGGAGAGTTAAGGTTTTTTTTTTGTTTTTGTTTTAATTTCCGTTAGTGCTAAGAGGGCCCTATTAAGTAAGCGGAAGGTGGGCAGAAAATTAACTAATGTAGGTCTCTATAATAATCTGCATACTTGCAGGAGGTCTGCAATTCTATCTGCTTTCCTAAGTAAGAGATCTTTTTACTTATTTTGTGGAGCTAACTACCAATCTGCTAGTCTAATGTGGGGGGTGAGAGGTTACCTACCTAACAACAGGAAGTCTACCGGCCAAACAAGGTATGTACCTAAATACTATATAAGGGAAGAAAGAATATCTGCTGTTTTAGGACGAATACAAAGGCATTAAAGGGGGCTGCATAACTGATGGATTTTTACTGTTTGGGGATACTAATATTGTTTAGGGCACTAAAAGGAATTGCACTTGCAGTCTGGTGCACTGTGGATGGAAAGTTTGTACAGAGGTAAAGTAGGTTGGACACAGGAAAAGCCTAGAGCCTCAATTTTAGTGTGGAGAATTTTGTAGACAAAAGTTGTGACTTTAAGAAGTCATCATGGCTGTGTGGGACGGATGGAGAAGGAAAGGGAAACTGAACAACTCCAATCAGAGAAGATGTCACCTGGGAGTCGCTGGCTATAACTGGGGTGTAATCACTTATACAGTTGTACAGTCTGCAGAGCAATGGTTTACAACTAGTGTCTACCACAATATGGTCAATATATGGCAGTAAGATTGATTTTTTTTATAGTGATTTTATTAAGTAACAGTATGGTGGTATTATTCAGTAATTATGTGGTGGTAATATGTGTCATGTTCTGGTGGGAGCATTTGGTCCTTATGAAGTAATATTATTGGTAATGTTAGTCTTGCTTTAATGGGTTTTGTTCAGTAACAGTATAATAGTAAAATGTATGGTGAGATATGTATTCTTTTTATAGTGCTATCATTTGGTACTAGTAAATGTTCATGGTCAGGCGGTCGAGTGGAGCTCCAGGTAAAAGGTTTTTCTGGTTATGCCCCTAGGTGGATGTCTTCCATTCCTGGTAGAAGAATAGACACACACATAAAAACGCTTTCTATTGACGTGGATAGGAGGTATGTAAACAGCTGAATCTATCATTGGAAAACCCTTCACCCATTTAGATGCTCTATATCAGTGATGCCTAACCTATGACTTCTACCTGTGTTCAAACTACAACTGATCAGTCTAAGACTATGGGCGACATGCATGAAATTTGGCGTTAACACGGCAAATTTCATGCGCCTAATAATTACATAGAATGCATCTGATGTATGAACCCGCTCTACAACGGGTCATAAATCAGGCGCATTCTAGTGCTCGAGCGACATTTCTGGATCATGTATACCACATTGAAAGTGGTATATCTGTTCCAACTGTAATATGCCCAGAAACGCCGTAGCAAAGCTACAAATATGTAGCCTCGCTACGGTTCTTGTACGCCCTGCCTCCTAATATCGGGCGCTGCAGGCACTATATAATGCACCCGGGAGATTTAAAAATGTATGAACGGGGCTATGCCTGATATCGGGCTGCAAAGACGCCAGATATCTGGTGCAGCCCCGTTCATACATGTTGCCCTATGTTTCCACTGCACACGTTTTCGGTCTTTTTTTGTCGTTTTTTGTTTTCTGAAACTGCTGAGAAAAAACGACGGAAAACAGATCCCCTGGACTTTAATAGTGAAAATGTTCTGGCATCTCCACAGAACATTTTTTTCAGTTCATTTCCGCACCTGGTTGTTTTTTGAAATTTTGCAAAAAATTACAGAAAGGGCAGAAAATTTACTATTGAAGTCTATATAAACTGCCAGAGGTTTTTTGCCTCACTTTTTGTCCATTTTTGCAGCAATCCATAGCAATTTAATGCTGTACATTTCTGCAAAAAAATGTGCCAAAAACTGCAAAACGCACCAAAAAAAGTTGGTTCTTGAACTGTTTTTGACATGCACTGGACAAAAAACTTGAACACAAACGGTTTTAGGATTTGGTTTTCAGTGAGTTTTTTGTCCAGTGCCATGTAGACCAAGTCTAAAGGTGTCAGGGTATGCTCAGAGTAGCAGTTCCACCACAGCTGGAGAGCTTTAGGTTAGAGACTATTGTTTTATTTAATGCACAGCTCTCCTAGTTTTCAGACTGAAAATCAATATTGTTCTGATGTTATTAACTATATGTTCAACATTGTCTATTGTTTAAACCATGTCATCAGTTTTATTCCCTAAAGGCAATAGAAAAGAACTTACATTATGTATATGCAGCGTGCCACTGTTTTCTTCATTTTTATCTGTTGTGTTCATTATGTGCTTGCGAGCTTCCTTTAAAGCCTCTTGAAGGTCAGCGAGTTTTTTATTGTATTCGGCAATAGGCTCCAGCACATTAGGAAACAGAGATAGTGTGTTGTTATGTGTCTGCAGCCAGTCCTCCTGGACCTCGGTTAACACTGTAATATCAAGAGTAGGTCATTCACTCACAATCTAAGGAATACATTCAGGTCATTCTCAACAAAACAAGAAAGGCACTACTCTGGAACAATAGCCCTTATCATTCTAAAACCTGACATGTCATTATTGGAGATATGGGTAAGTTATCAGTCAGGGCTGACATGTCAAGATAGATGTTTAAGAGGACCAGTGACATTTCCTGACATATCTGTTTTAGTAAATCCTTGTGTTTTTTGTGAAATAACAATTCTGGAGCATCTTATCCTATTCTGTGTTGTGCTGTTCCTCTGTTAGTTTACTAGAAATGTAATACTGAATCAGTCAACTGGGCGTTACCAATTTTGCTTTGTCCTTGCACAGTCTGTCATTGTCCAATCAGTGCTTATAGTCAGTGTGTGCAGGGACACACCCATCTAAAAACTGGAATGGTTACACCCATTTGACTGATTCAGTAATACATTTCTAGAAGCACTAATAGAAGTACAACACAGAGTTAGAAGAGATGCTCCAGAATTGTTATTCCACTGGGAACACAAGTATGGCCATTTTTAAGTAAATGTCCAATTTTTTGTGAATTTATGTGATTTTCTATTTCAGTTAGTGTAGGGGCTCGCCTTGATGTGGGAGGCTAGTCTGCATATTTTGGCCAAAATATCAGCTAATATTTCATGTCTGATATTTCCAGCATGCATTCTGGCCCCATGATACTGGAAAGCAAGGGGTGTCAGTATTTTGTGTTAGGCTCTTGAAGTATGCTGGGTAACCCGCTATAAGTATGCTGGGCAACCTGCGTAAGCCAAACAGTAAAGGTAGCAGATTATATTTCAAATAGTACCAAAATTTATTAAAAGTCTCATATATACGAAACTCCAAACTGTTACAAATTTGTTACTTGCGATTATTATTGGCTCACGTCCATAGAAAGCGGCATCTGTGTAATTCGTCCACAAAATCATATTGCCGAAGGCATAGCGTGGCTTCTCCGTTTGGAGTAAACTCATCACGCAGGCGGGTGTAGCGCGAACGCGCATGACATTTCGGGAGACACCTCCCCCTTTCTCAAGCACCGCTTTCTATGGACGTGAGCCAACAATAATTGCAAGTAACAAATTTGTAACAGTTTGGAGTTTCGTATATATGAGACTTTTAATTTTGCTACTAGTTGAAATATAATCTGCTACCTCTACTGTTTGTCTATTGAAGGGAGATTGAGGAGTCTCCGTGTAGCAGATCTTGCTTTATTCGACTACAACATAGTTATTACTACCAAGTGACTATATATAACCTGCGTAAGCTAGCATGATGCACAACATGCAACTGTACAGCTTACATAATTTCTTCCATGTAAAACTGGGACTTTATTGGCTTCTAGTGGGAATGGATTTTTGACCTGCCTTTCTTGTAGTATGCATAGCCTTTTCTCTGATTTCCCGGCACAGTCTGACATTGTGTTTGTGAAACTATATACCCCTCTGACAACTAGAATGGTAACACCCATTTGACTGCTTCAGTAATACAGGTCTAGAAAGAATAACAGATAAACAGCACCACCCAGAAATAAAAGAGAAGAAGCTAAAACTGTTATTTCACAAGGAACACTGGAATTTACTAAAAAAGATATTTCAGAAAAAGTCACAGGTCCTCTTTTAACACACTACTTTGAGTACTAAAAGGCGATATAGCATTAAACATAAATTACACGAAATAACTCACAGTAATATGCATTTTGTATCTCATCCAAAACCAGCTTTCTTTGCGGATCAAAGTTTAGTAGCTTAAGGTCCTTAAGCATTTGTTCTGCTTCTTTTATAGTCTTAACACGATCGGACGGGCTGACCTCCCCTTGTAAGGATTCATAATGCTTTAGTTTTACAAGTGTTTCTGCAGAAAAAAAAAATAGTCAATTGATGATATTAAATTGGAATATATATATATTTGGATCATTTGCATTAATGTGCAGCACTTCCATTGATACCCTCAGATGCTAAATGCAATTGGGCCATACAGTAAAAACGGCTATTAGTCTAAATAACCACATCTAAACCTGCCAATTTACAGCACTGAGTAATAAACAGAAAGGGCTACATGTCAGAAAAGAGGCACCGCCTAGCCAGTTTTAAGATGCATTAAATGAGTGTATAGTGCGCCTGATGAATGAACCTGTACAAAATCTGGCGTGTGTTATACCTTGTATAGTATAATTGATGCGCCTAATTTAGGTGCATGGCAAAATTTCGGCGCGTAGCATATCATTGCTAGTATATTTGACGCGCCTACTTTAGACACATTCAAATGTGTCGTGCTTGGCATATAATGCGCCTACTTTTGGTGTACTACAGTTCATTTATATAGAGAATAAGGGTGTCAACATCTTTTTGGTGCAGCCCTAATGGGACATGTCACCCAAAGCGTTCGGTTTACTGTGCCAATGACATTATGTGTATCACTTATTAGCTGAAACGAAAAGTTTTTTTTATGAATTTTGTTACCACAAGGCACTGAACTCTTCTTTTTTTTCTAAGCAGTGTACCAGCCTTTCTTGACCTGATCACATTTATTATAAACAACAATCTTGTAGAGATAACAGACACTGTCACTTACAGGACAGATTGTGACTGAGAAATCAGTGGAGTGGTAGATCACTCAAACCTCAGGGACATAGAAAAATAAAAATGTGATGAGATAAACCATTAGCATCTAGCATCTTGTGTCCTGTGTTGGTTACGAACCAACAGAGAACAATCTAACTCGCACTGTCCAGCCAAGAGATGCCGGTGCCGCACCACCCATTCACCAGAGTGTATGTGTGTGTATATATATATATATATATATATATATATATATATATATATATATATATAGTAGGTTCTTTCCATATTTGCATGGGGTTCCTCACAATACACTGGTTTCCCCCATACTCGAAAATCATACGGATAGGTTAATCTGGAATTTAAATAGTGATCCCCAATGGCAACAAGGACCAGTATGAATAATGAATAATCTGTGCACAGCACTATATAAATTAATCAAATAAATACATAAAATACTAAATAAAATTCACTGGTGGCAAAATAAAATCAGAGAAAGTAAAAAAGGAATCTATTAGGTTATTTCATTAGTTCAGTTTGCAGCCTAAGGCTATGCTCACACGATGTATTGCGGCGCGTACAGTACACGATGCAATACATCGTGTGTCTTGGGAGCTCCCGCTGATCAGCGCGTACTCCCGCGGTGCGGCAGACTGCCCACCCCATAGACATGCATTACTCGCGACGTGAAAGCGCCGCAAATAAGTGACATGTCACTTATCTCCACGCGTGTACAATACGATCGTATTGTATGCGTGGGGGGATGAGGCGTACTATGAGAACTATGGATTACCGTAATTTCGGCACGCATCTCGCCCGTATTAGAGCGCAAATACGTGGCAAAAAGTGTGCCAAAATTACGCTGTGTAAGATCAGTTCCTTGAAAATATTTTGATTTTTACTGTGTTACATTTTCAGAACCTTCCATGCTACATCAGGAGATCTCTGCATCTCCATGGTTGCCTACCTCTTCAGTAGATCATAAACACTCCATGCTTAATGGGGGCTGGTGATGTTACATCTCCAATTTATTTTAATATAAAAAAAGAAGCAAACTGTAACTGAACCAAAACTATGTTATTTACCTTGGATGCCATCTTCAATGTCACTGATTTGCTCTGCAGTCATCTTTGCACGGGTCAGCGTTTCTATGGTTTCCTTGTGTATCTCTTGTCCTTTTATCTCTGCTAGATTTCCCTACAAATAGCCAATGTCAATAAAAGTTCCCAGTGTTGTCTTCATATGGATGTTACTACGCAGCACTGCACAGCTGGGTGCATACTGCACATACATGATACCAAGTAATACATTCCAAATATGTTTATATAGTTTGAATCAGTAATAACAGAAATATGTCATTTACCAGATAATATTTATATGGCTATATTGCATATATTTGATCAGATATATGTAAACAAGGTAAGAAATGTAAGCCTTTCTATCATTGAGGGCTGTAAGGGTAGGTCTACACAGCAAAGAATTACAGTTGTTTTTTCACGCGGATTCAGATTTTCAAAACTGTAAAAACTGACTCTATAACCATCCCCATAGATCTCATTAGAAAATCTGAATTCTTGTTTTACACAGCTCGGAAGTTTGATTTCAAAACACCGCCATTTTATTAATTTTTTTAAAAACTTGGTACATGTTCAATAATCCGCTGTTTTTCACTTGAAAAATGGCAGAAAATTTACTACTGAATTCAATGGGATAGCATGAAAAATGTCCAGAAAGTTTTGTGCGCGTTTTTTGCAGTGGTTTTTAGAGTTATTTTTTCAATTTTTTTGCACCATAGGGAACTACTGAGTTTTTGAATGCTGTAGAAAAACTATTAAAACACTGAATCTGAATACTGAAAAACTGAAAAAGTACCAAAAACTGAATCCGAAAATTGAGTTAAAAATCCTCGACTTTTTGTTTAAAATTCGTCGGACACTGAAGCTTTAGGATTCAGAATCCGACAAGTAATTTGTCCTTTGTCACGTGGACACAGCCTTAAGCTGTATTTTAAGGTAGCCTTGTTGCTAACAGACTAAGTGGTGGGTTGGCCTTTGAACATATTAGGCGACATGTCTGAAAATTGGTGTCGCCGAGTCAGTTTTTAGGCACATTTAATCAGTGTAAAGTGTGCCTGAAAGTACGATCCTCTCAAAAATCTTGCATCAGGTATACCTTGCATAGTAAATATAATGCACCTAAAAAAGGCGCATTGTGCAATCGCAGCGCATAGCGTATCATTGGAAGTGTATGTAATGCGCCTATCGAGGCATATTGCGTTATGGAGGCGCACAGCGTATCATTGCTACTATATTTAATGTGTCTTTTTAGGCCCATTACAATATGTCGTAGCCACCTAGTTTTGGTATATTACAGTTCATTTACATTAAGAATATGGCGTCAAGAACATTTTTAGCACAAAATAGACCAAAAAATGTCACTTGCATATTGGGACATGTCGTCCATTGTGTTCTTGCCAAATGATTACAAAGAATTTAGCAATAGAAAATGTATTACAAATGATTTTTCTATTGTAGAAGATAAAGAAATAACTGACAATGGAAGTTTATTGCTGACCATTTATAGCTAGATACTCTTCCCTAAATCTAGATGTTTGTTCGTGTTGATGATTTTTACTGGCAAACAGCATGGCATCTTAATTCCTGGACGTATTTTACTTACTTTCTTCTAAAACCAGATGATGCCTACTTTATCATCCTTACATAGGTTATATGTGCTAATGCTCCAACTGGATTTCCCATGTTCAGCAGTGATTTGCAAAGAGAACACGTGACTGTTTCTGACATGTCTTTTTTATTAAATATTTATCTGTTATCTGTGAAATAACAATTTTGCAGCATTTTTCTTCGAATCTGTAGGTTGTATGATTCTACTGTAATTCTTCATAGAAATGTATAAACAATCTGTTAGACAGATGTTACCAAGTGGGGATGAGTCCCTGCACAGTGACATTGTCCAATCAGTGCTATCAGTTAGGCTGCGTTTACATGGCAAAGACCAAAATCTGACTGGTATTTTGGCATGTAGGGGGACGGTTTTTTTCTGCGGTTTGCAGATTTAAGCCGTCCCTCTTCGCACCCAAACGTTCATGTTCTGCCCGAAAACCGGGCGGAAGAATGAACATATTCTACGTTTTTCAAACTGCCAGTGGTATAAAATACCGTCTAGCAGAAAATTCATGCAGTAGGGACTGCTGAACAGATTTTCTATTAAAGTCTATGTATAAGGGACAGGTAATGGCGCACGAGGAAACACAACACAGTGAGGCCCTGACGCTGGTCCCACCACTGTCCCTGCCTTTTGGGGGTGCCCGACTATTTAATAGGTCGGCCACAACCAGAAGACTGAGGACTGCACTACCCTATGTGAGAAACAAGACACGGACAGACAAACAGGAACACAATAAGGAAGAGTCAGGCAAGCAAAGTCGGCAACTATCAGGAGACGTGGTACCAAATCAGGAGACAGAAGAATAAACGTAAGCTGAGCCAAGTCAGTAACAGTCAGGTGAGATAGTACAAATCCAGAAGGCAGAAGAATAGAAATCAGGCAAAGTCAGGAAACACAGAAAACCAGTAAGAAAAAGGGCCAGCTACAGATAAGGTAAGAACCCAATATAGCAGGCGAAGCTGAAAGGCAAAATGAATCCTTTTATAGGCAACCGAGAAGTCAAAACTGAAGCTATAGGCAGAACCAACGCGAGACCAGATAGGAACAGAAGACTGTGAATCAAAAGGAGAAACATTAACTAAAGAAGTGCTGGAGGATTCCTGGCCACATGCTTTGGCCAGGAATCAATTAAACAAGCAGAGAAGAAAGACACAGTTCACACTGGTGAATACAAATACAAGCATCAGGTAAGAAACCAGGGTCTTCGTCGCAATGGCCGTGGCCGGCGACCAGAGCTCGAAGCTGGGGGTCTGTCGGACATGATGATGACACTATGGTGGAGCATTGCAGTTTTCTGATGGTTTGTAAAACGGCAAACTGTCTGAAAAACAGACCAATAAACCTTGCCATGGAGACACGCCCTTATTGTGTGGTAACGCCCTTCTGACTGTTTCAGTATTACATTTCTAGATGGCATAACTGGAACAGCACAACAGAGTTATAAGAGAAGATGCTCCAGAACTGTTATTTCACAGGGAACACAAGGATTTTCAGTATTTGTCACATGCAAAATTGTACACTTAGTAAACAAATGGTCAATTTTAACTTATACCAGACATGTATTAGTAACCACTTCTAATGGAGGTGAAAAAAGCTTATTATTAAAAAAGTGTCAAGGACATCAAATTTTCCTTCTCAATCTGATGCCACAAGCTAACATTGTAACACATGTTCCCACAATGCTAAAATTGTATCCACAACACACGAACAATAAGCATATAAGATCTTTATATAATACTAACCTTCTCCGCAAGCTTGTTGACTTCTCCCTGAAGAATATCACCTTCCGTTTCAACATTATCAATCTGAAGATCTTCATACAATGATTGATTTTTCTTCTCTATTAGTTTCTCCTTTAAATAAGAAATCGACAAAACAACCATAAATAATAATATTTAGACCTGTGATATTATCCTGTATTTAAAGGAGTTGAAACTATGGACAATCTTTTATTTTGTTGGTGGGGTCCTCCTAACGATAAAGTGATGAGAGGGTTCCTGCTGCTGGTTACTCAGTGATTGTAATCTGAGGGAAACTTGAGAAAAAGTGCTTAATTTAAATTAATAGGCTGTCAGTATAATACACAGATAAATGGAGCCCTTTAGTGAGACATACTAGGTAAGTAGAAGAGGATCCTTTATAGGAGACCAAACCAGTTAGAGTTCCCTGATAGGATTTTCTAAACCAAACAAAGCTTTTTAGAACATAAACTAAAAATTGTATACACAAAGCACTATTCATGGGATAGATAAATGGTGTATGGGAGGAAATATAAAAAGGTAAAAAATGATGTCTTCCATATACCAGTCACACCGAAAAGCAGGGACCTGTTGCCCTGTCCCTCTACAGCACACTCTTAGAAGCATAAAGCAGCAAGGAGGACATTACAGCGTAGTAAGGAGCAGTGTAAACTGTGGATCAAGTATTGGGGTGAGATATAACACTTACTAAAGCTTTCAGCCATGTCTTTGTAGATCTTTCTACCTGTGTCTCCTTCTCTCTCCTCCCCTCCCACCTCTATCTCCTCATAGACTTCTATTGACAGCTATGATTTGACACTTCAGGATGCTGACTTGTCTTTGAGACCAATGCTAGCAAGTTTTTTTTTGTTTTTTTTTAAGATTAAATAATACATTTAGGAAGTAAAGGATGGGGGTAAAAAGAAACCCTGATAAGTAAAGAAAGAGGCATTTTTCTTCATACAAATATAAATATTTTACACAGTTTCTTAAAATTGCTTGTACTAATTTTAAAAGGGGTTTTCTCACAAGACTGTTTCACTGAGTCACAGGTAGTTTTACACTCAATCTGTTTCCTCCAGCTGTGAGTGGTTCTATAACAGTGATTAGCATATTCAGCTTCTAGCTGAGCAGTTTCACTGACATGTGCAGAAGATGTTATCTCTTGATTAAACAAAAGGCACATGTGCTGTGAGGACTGAAAATAATGGCTTTATGTGTAAACAGAAGTTCTTCTTGTTAGAGATAATTAGTTTGCTCCAGAGCTCCGTCAGTTCATGGGGTGATTGCACTCCCTGCTCTAAGCTCTCTGCTCTACTCAGATAACAGAGTTATCGTCAGTGAACCACAGAAAGCTGTGTGCACTCAGAGCACATAAAATGTCTCTTCTCTCATGACTAAAGTAAAATCTATTGACAACCGTATTTACAAAAAGTCGTCATTTAACTGTCCCGTCATGTGGTAAGCTTATCTTTCTGGCGAGAAAACCCCTTTGAACAAGGTTCGATGAAACGTTAAGGGCCATTTACATTCACCGTTGCAAATGTTGCTGTTGATCTGCAACGTTTCTGTTGCAAAATACAAATAAATGTGGATTCATTGCTGATTTTCCTTCTTAGTGGAACTTATCTGCAATAAATCTTCAATTTTTCTACAACATAATTAAGTATGCTGCAAACTAAAAAAAATCTGTACTCCAGGTAAATTTTTGCACAGATTCCATGTAGATTTTTTCTGTAGCATGAAAATGACAATTTTTATAATCTCATTCACACTACGGCCCCTGTAATATACAGTGGATTTTCCAAATGTAAATCTGTTGTGGAAAACTCATGTATATTCTTCAATTGAAAATACCCTAATTTTTATTCTTAGCATTGTTAAATGGCTTTACCTTAGCTATGGTTGTCATTTTGTAACACATATTCTAAAATCTTTCTTAGTTTATGTTCCTTTCTCTTAATCCCTTATCAACATTTGCTGTATATAAATGGCATAATGTCAATGAGAGACTATGGAGCAGCTCCCTTACTGAGCCTGGTCCATACAAGGCACATCCCAGCCAATTAAGTGTTTAGATGCCACAGTAAATGTGACCGTAGTATCTAAATGGTTAAAAAACAGGCAACTGTCTATTGTGGCACCCAATCGGCCTACTTGTGACAAAATTGAGGGGTTTTGGTTGGTCGTGAGCTAATGAAGGCCTCTAAAGCTGCCATTTTACTACTCCCATTACACCCTGTCATAGGCAAGGTATGGTAGGAGAGCCATATTAGAATGCTATTCTGCAATATTACTTTACTGAAGAATAGTGTACATGTGATAGTGCCCCCCATTGGTCAAATATTCTAAAATGACTTAAAGTGCAAATAAAAAAACAAAAGTTTAAAATGATTTTATAACATAAAAAACAAAAAAAGTTTAACATAATTAGTATTGCTGAAACCGTAAAAGTCAAATTGGAATAAAAAAGTGATCAAAAGGTTTCATTTATCCCAAAATGGTAGCATTATAAACAACACTTCAGCCCACAAAAACAACCATAGTTAGAAAGGTAAAAAAGTTATTGGCATCAGAAAATGGTGCAACATAAATTTAAAAAATGAAAAAAGTTTAAATATTTTTTTAAAGTTCTTAAACATGTTGTAAACTCCATAAACTTGGTATTTCCGGAACCATAATGATCTGCAGACTAAGGTTAATGTGTCTTAATGTCATTTATGCCACACATTGAACTCTATAAAGACAACCCCCTACTAAAAAGAATATTCACCCCATATGGATTTTTTTTGGTTTCCTTGTACACTATATAGTATGACAAAACAAACCTTCATATGGTTATATACCGTGTTTCCCCGAAAATAAGACACCCCCGAAAGTAAGACATAGCAGAGATTTTGTTGAATTCCCTAATATAAGGCAACACCCGAAAATAAGACATAGTGGAAATCATTGCTGCAGCTCCCCTTACACAGGGCCGTCCCTAAGGGTGAGCAGAGAGAAAGGTGGGGAGGAGGAGGGGACAGGTGTTCCCAAGCCCCGCTCACCCTGAGAAATGGCCCTGGGACATAATGTTGTGGCAGAGCGTTGAAGGACCTGTGCAGGGAGGTCATGTGACTGTGATGTCACCACAGGTCCAGAACGTCCCAGGAGAGGAGACAGTGTACAAGTAAGTGACAGATGGGGGGGAGAACAGAGCAATGATACTGACACACACACATCTCACAGGATGGCTGATGGGGCATGCTGGGACTTCTAGTTCTACAGGTCTCAGCATGTCACATTTGCCATCCTTTGAGATAAGTCACTGCAGCTGCCATAAAATGTCCTTTACATACTGTGACAGAGTGGCCAAGAGTAGTTGCCTGTTTCTGCCACTAGGTGGAGTCTTCCGGGTAGAGACGTGCCACCAAGAGCCTGGGCTTGGTGGGGGGAGCCAATTGTTATCTGTCAGCAACACTAGGTTGCTGACAGCTGTATGTAGCATGGCTGGTATCCAGCCATTATGGGTTGGCTTCCTCGGAACAGCTGCAGATGGGTGGGTGGCTGTTCCCGCGTCCCAGGTCTCCAGGTTCCATGTCGGGTTTTGGGCCAGTCTCGGGATGGCTATAAGAAGCCTGTCTTTCCAGGTGATCGGGGGGCGTGGCCTGCTACCTGGAAGTTGGAGCAGCAGAGCTGGAGAGAGGCTCTGGCCCCCGGAGGCTTGAGGGAAGCCGAGTCAGTACTGGAGAGTACTGTGTGTTTGATGCTGGACGTTAGGTCCAGACTACCGATAGACAGGGTCTATGTCCTAAGTTAGTTAGTGGCCAGACGGCCTAGGTTTTGATTTATGTTATGTGTTTTGTGTAACCTGCTTGACTAATAAAACTGGGTTGAAGCCAGTGAAACCAGAAGCCTTGTGTCGGTGTGCCAATACCTTCTACAAAAGACGGCGATCCTGTGAGCTAAGTACCCCCAGGACGGCCCAGGAGGGCGTCCAGACGCAAGCAAAGTGTCACATATGGTGGAGGATGCGGGCAAATATTGGCACTGATTGATGTGTGCACAAAGTGGTGCAGAAAATGCAGTTTACATAGGACTGCTGCAGTTTGCATTGGACTGCTGGAGGTTAACTCTGTGGAGCAAGAGACTATCTCTGTGAAGACAGGGGACGCACCCTGGTAAAGAGACTGTCTTGCTGCCTGGGAAAATTTTGTTTTTACTATGGAAGATATTTTTGAGCTGGTGCGCCATATGACCACCCAGCAAAAGGCTGTTACTAAACCTAGCCGGTCCTCTGAATGCCGAGAGACTGTGGTTGGAGGTTTCGTTGCCAGGGGCAACCAGCCTGACCTCTGTTCTGGATGTCTGCAGAGGGTAACGTGTGCAAAAGGATGTCCTGTTGCTAAGAGGTCCTGGGCCCTTCCCAAGGGTGAACAAAGTCCCCGGAAGACCGGACGGCAAAGATACAAGGATCCGGTCGTTACTATGGGCAACAAACTGCGACTTCAGGAAACCGCCACTATCCAGCAGGAGGCGCTGCGCCGGAAAGGCCATAGAGCGGGATGTGTTCCTGAGAGTCCTTTGATCCGGAGGTCAGAGAACGTGTCACCACGGATGCACTGGTTACTGGTGGATAATCTCCCACTGTGGGTGGACATGGACTGTCGCCAAGATGTCTCCAAGGTGCACCCAGACATCGTACCCAGTGTGAAGACCCGTCCAGAATATGGTAAGACCGTTCTGATGTATTTTGAAACCTGTTGTGGGACTGTCATGCATAGCCTGGCGATTTGTGAAAACCTACAATCCGGGTGTCTACTTGGTAGAGACTTCCCCCATTTCGGGCACTTGTGGGCAACAGCCAAGGCATCGGGGAAAACAAGTGACTTCTCCTGGGAAGTGCCCCCTGTGGAGTATGCCGTGCCAAGTCCTGAGATGAGAGTGGATAAGACTGACACAGTGTATTTTGGACTGGAAAAGTCTGATGGACTCTATGTTCAGGACATTTGCACTATATTGCCGGTTGCAAAGGTTACTAAGGCAGAAAAGGGGCCTGTAATGAATGGCTCTGTCAGACTACCTGAGCAGGAAGAGGGGAGCGGTATCACAAAGTTAGCTCCAGTTACTGCTAGGTCTGAACAGGTGTCTAGAGGTGCTGTATTAAAGAGCAGCCCAAGGGTGCCCCTAGAGGTCATGATTGACAATGCGGAGTCTATCGCAGAGAGTGTGTGTCCAGGAGTGTGTGACAATATGGAGACATGGGTTAACACTACAGACTCCCGAGGAGCTAATGTGGTTGCCCCTAGCAACAAGGTGTCCTTTGCATTTCCTGCCATAAAAACGTATGAGTGTGCGTGCCTGGAAGCTGTGTGTGAAGTGTCTGGAGTCCAGTTGGTGAGTGTGTCTGCCAGTGACCCCAGCGCACTGTGTGTACCTGATGGTAGCCTGCAAGTCACAGGTAATGCGTGCCCAGGGACTGATAGCCACCAGTTCTGTGTGACTGCTGTTGGGTCCAGAGAGGAGCTTTCATCTTTCAGTCTGCAGCCTGGAAGTCCTGAAGATGTTTGTTCTCCTGCAATGTGTGAGGAGACTAATTTAATGAGGGTGTGTCCGGACTCTGAGGTGTATGCCTGCATGAATGCAGCCTCAGATAGTGATGAAAATGCCTGTGTAAGGAGAACATGTGCTGGGATCTGTAGTACTATGGATTCCTTTTGCTCCAGTAGTTGCTGTGTTGCCAGTAACTTTTACTGCCCTGGTCACAAAGACTGCAGTGATGGAAGGAGTGAGCTGCTAGACACCACAGAGCTGGGTGTATGCTTGAACCCTAGTGAGAGGCAGGTGAGCGGGGTTAAATCCCCAGATGGTAAAGAAGTGCCTGGTTCTGAGGCAGCCGATAAATTCTCCCCAGAGGTAATGGAGGACAGTAGTAACCGTATCACAGAGGTAGTGTGTTCTGTGGTTTGTGGCGACCTACAGGTGGGTGTCATTTTCAGCCCGATACCCGCTAGAGCTATTGATGTTAAACATGTCAATGAGTTGCCTAATGTGAACACAGCCAATTTTGTGTCTAAGTGGGAGGATCACAAGGAGGATGGCCGGGATGCTGTGACTGACATCCCATTTCTAAATGTGTCTGCCATTGCCTCCAGCTTATTGAGTGAATTTGAGGTTGAGAAAGATGTAGAAGTATCCCAGATAGAAGCTGAGAGTTCTACATTAGAAATGGTCATGGGGGATGTAAAAGGAACATCTCCATCCATTGATGCAGAGTGTCTGCTGCTAGAAAGCGCCAGTGAGAAGTGTGCACAGGGGAAGGTGTCCTCTGTCACTGGTGAGGTGCCAGGTAAGGTCATCATGGCAGACCAAGGGTCTTTAGAGGTTGCCAATGGTGACGCTGAAACCATTAGCATGCCTGCTGATTGTGGTGAGGTCTTAATTGCAGAACATGCAGATTTTTTGACTCCTTTAGTACAATATAAGCCGCCTCAAGTGGTCACCACAAGTCAAATACCTGTGGCAATCTGTAAAGTCCATGTGAGTGCCAGCGCCCCCTGTAGTCATGCAAAGGTAGTGCAGGGAAGGGAGCCAACAGACGGAGAAGGTGGTCTTTCAGCCGCTGTGAGTCAAGTGTATGGAGGGACCAGCGAGTCCTCAGACATTAAAAGCTCACCCAGTAAAGAGGCTGAGATTATCAGAAGAGGTCTCCTAGATGTAGGGATTGTCTGCAATAACCCTGTGATCATTGACCAGCAGGTTATGGGTGGCACAGAGGTAAATGATGACACAGTCGGTCCTACTGCAGTGGAGAGTATCATTACTGAGGTGGTCACTGAGATAGACCAGATGTCGGCTAGTAGCCAAGAGGCGAAGCTTCATGGTCCAGAGGAATTGGAGAAGGTAGCTGACCCTAAGGAGCAGGAGATGGTCAGTGAGGACCAGAGGACTCGTATTGAAGAGAGGTCTTGGGTTCATCATAATCCTGCAGACAATGAGGTAGTAGGTTTGGGCTCAGGTGCGCCCCAAGTGGCCATGGTAGATAGAGACCCTGAGAAGTGTGCTGTCCTTACAACTTCTGGTAACCCTAGTATGGTTGCTGGGACAAACCAGGGGCCTCTTGCTTATGGGAGACCCAAGATAAGGAAAACTCTGCCCAGTGGGCACCATGCCAAGATGGCCGGTGTGTGTAGGCAATCTACAAGGTCCGATAGCGCTGGTAATGGGGTGGTCATTAGTAACCCTGTGAATGTCAGCATGCGGGCTGTGGGTGATGACCACTTTGTAGTAGAGCGTGCATGGTATGAGCCCACAACTGAGTTGTATGTGGATCATTTTGTCTCTGCCCCTGAGGTTGTAGGGAAGACGTTGCCCCAAAATAGGAGCTTTGACCCCGGAGGGAGCCTGGGCAATGTGAGAATGCCCTACGGGCTTTATCAGAGGGGAGGGATATGTGACAGAGTGGCCAAGAGTAGTTGCCTGTTTCTGCCACTAGGTGGAGTCTTCCGGGTAGAGACGTGCCACCAAGAGCCTGGGCTTGGTGGGGGGAGCCAATGGTTGTCTGTCAGCAACACTAGGTTGCTGACAGCTGTATGTAGCATGGCTGGTATTCAGCCATTATGGGTTGGCTTCCTTGGAACAGCTGCAGATGGGTGGGTGGCTGTTCCCGTGTCCCAGGTCTCCAGGTTCCATGTCGGGTTTTGGGCCAGTCTCGGGATGGCTATAAGAAGCCTGTCTTTCCAGGTGATCGGGGGCGTGGCCTGCTACCTGGAAGTTGGAGCAGCAGAGCTGGAGAGAGGCTCTGGCCCCCGGAGGCTTGAGGGAAGCCGAGGCAGTACTGGAGAGTACTGTGTGTTTGATGCTGGACGTTAGGTCCAGACTACCGATAGACAGGGTCTATGTCCTAAGTTAGTTAGTGGCCAGACGGCCTAGGTTTTGATTTATGTTATGTGTTTTGTGTAACCTGCTTGACTAATAAAACTGGGTTGAAGCCAGTGAAACCAGAAGCCTTGTGTCGGTGTGCCAATACCTTCTACAAAAGACGGCGATCCTGTGAGCTAAGTACCCCCAGGACGGCCCAGGAGGGCGTCCAGACGCAAGCAAAGTGTCACAATACATATATCCTATGGTTTGTGACTAAACTTTAAGATATATCTATATATATCTATCTATATCTATCTATCTATCTATCTATCTATATATATATATATATATATACACACACACACACTAGTATAGCATCCTATAATTTATTTGTGGAAAAATAAGACATCCCCTGAAAATAAGACATGGTGCATCTTTAGGAGCAAAAACTAATATAAGATGCTGTCTTATTTTTGGGGAAACAGGGTAGGTGAAAAATAAAAAAAGTTATGGCTCCCTGAGGCTGAGGAGGAAAGACAAATGCAACCTAAACAGAAATCCCTCCGGCAGGAAAGGTTTAATTTCCTGCCCCTGCTTGTTCAGTTGTACAAAATATCCAGTTGTCCTCCACTGCATTCACAAATAGCTGCAAAAACATTCTAGAATAGAACTTTGACCTGTACTGCCACTAAAATGCTGTTTCAAAAAGAAAAATATTCTGTACCTTGAGAAGGAATACTGAAGAATTAATGTTGTCAAGGAATCTATGAACTGCAACTCCAGTGGATATACTGAGTATTGTTGACCTAGTTGAATTCATAAGTAAGGCGCTGAGCCGGAGGTCATCAATCAGGTCCCAGATACATTTGTCACAATCTAGGAAAGCAAAACAGTTTACGATTCATAATGTATCTAAAATTTTCTGTATTATAAAAATATAACATTTTCTACCTTGAACATTTAATTTGCATAAAACCTTATCTATATAGTTCCAACTCGAAAATCTTGTTCCAGGTTTCTTATTAGGGCATAAATATGTCATAGCAAGGTGCCCCTAGTTCAGGACCTCCCTCTATTAGCCTGAAAATTGCAGCAAACAGTTGCTCAGTCTCTGACAAGCTGCAACCAAATTCTACATGTGCCTCTATTACAAGTTTGTATTGCATGAGGTGAAGCAGTAGTCTTGGGGGGGAGACCTTTTTTTCTTAACTGTTACCGTATTCTTGGGATTTCACTTTGCGCAATATTTTTGACTCCATACATCAGAGTTTCGGTCAGCACCTTTAACACTTCTTAACATCCTTATAAGTTGACTTTAATTTCCTCTCTTTTCCTTCTGTGGTCTTTTCTTTTCCCTTAATTTATATTTTTTTGTTGCTCATATCCCGTTTTCAATGTGAGACAATTTAAAGCCAATATCTAGTCCTCCTTTCAAGGATTATATCTTTGTTTACTTAGTTTCAATCAAATATATTTTTGTACTTAATTTAAAATGTGATTAGGAATAAATCCAGATAGCTGGGTTGTTTGCTCTTATCAATGCAGAAAAGGTTACTGGTTGGTTGGGTGAGAGACTGTAGAAATTGCTCAAAAGGGTTAACATTCGTCATTAGGGAGCAGCACCATGTAGGTGTGTGGAGACTTAGGCTATGTTCACACGGCTTATTCACGGCGTAATTGCTGGGACGGATTTGCCCTCAATTACACTGTGTTCTGGAGCGGGGGCGGGGCGGGGGGTGGGGGGCTGGCAACTCGCCGGCCTCATAGACATTCATTATCTACGACGCGTATACCGCCGTGAATAATTGACATGTCACTTTCTCCCCGCTCGCCATATTTCGCGAACAGGGAGAGGAGACGGAATCCATAGTTCTCTATGAGAACTGTGGATTACCATAATGACTGGGACGGATTTCACCCGTAATTGGCGCAGTACGGCGCGAATTATGGGCTGAAATCCGTCCCAAAATAAGCCGTGTGAACATAGCCTTAGGGCCATATGTATGAAAACTGTTTAGGTCTAAAACTCACTTTTTTACCCATAGGTTACTATGGGCAAAAAAGTAATTTTTAGACCTAAGCAGTTTTCATACATATGGCCCTTAGATTCCATGATCACTCCACTAAAATTTAAATATGCTTAAAAAAACTTAAGGAAAAAGAGCTAGGACTCTGCGCTACCTATGTAGTGTTTCTTAAGTCACATTTGACTCATTGAGTCTTGCAATGTGTTTAAGAGTAAAACTGAACCAGATACTCATCTACAGACCACTGTCTCGAGGTGTTTGTCTCTTGTCAGGGCAGAGTAGCATACTGGTTGGATGGGTGAGAGGCTAGACGTAGCTCTAAAAGAGTAATGTTCCTCATTGGGGAAAGGTGCCATGAAGGTGTGTGAAGACTTATACACCATGATCGCCCCACCAAAAGTTATATATATTCAAATACGCTCAAGGGAAAAAAACTTGGATTCTGCGCCAACTACTGGATATATTATTTCTCAAGTCTTATCAGACTCACTGAGTCTTGTAATGCATAGCCCTCACAGTTTTAAGCGTGCTCTGAGAATACATCTTCTTAGGCAGGCCTACCATGATCCCTACTTGCTAACCCCCACTTTGTCACTCTTGCACTTGGGCACTCAAGGGCACTTACCTGTATATAGATATACGTTCTGGGTGGCAGACTCATCCACTTTTTATGTTAACTCCTCTTTATTTATGTAACATGGCTGGACCATTATGTAAACTGCGCACTTCTCCCCCTTCATCTCACCTATACAGCTTAATAGATTGTAAGCTCTTGCGAGCAGGGCCCCCATACCTTGTGTCTGATGTGTAAGTAGCTTTTTACTGTGTAATGTCTGGTTTGTCTGTACTTATACCCCCTAAATTGTAAGGTGCTACGGAATTTGTTGCCGCTATATAAATAAAGATTATTATTATAAGAAGTAAAGCCAGTTACTCAGCTGCAGACAGCTGGAGCCTCTCCTTAATAAGGGACATTACCTCTTTTGAGCTGCAACTACAGCCTCTCACCCAGCTAGTCATACTCTACTTTGCCCTGAATCAGATTTGTGTAGATGAGTATCTGGCTTTGCTTTTCTCCTTATCACGTTGTACATTACACAAAGCCCTAACTCTTTTTCCTTGATGTTATTTGAATATAAGTTTCAGTGGATCAATAATGGTGTATCCATAAGTCTCCACACACCTACATGGTGCCTCTCCACTGAGGAACGTTACCTCTTTATGCGCTGAACTGAACTGATAACTAGCATAAAATGGGAGCAGTTCTGCTGATCTCACTTTCATCTCATGTACAAATTCAGCCAAACTGAGTAGTTAGCGTTTCATAACAGATAGACAATGACCCAAAACAAAGCCAAAGCAACCCAGGAGTTTTTTAAAGAAAAGTAATGAAACATTCTTTAATGGCCAAGTCAGTCACCTGATCTCGACCTAATTGAGCAGCATGTTCACTTGTTAAAGACTAAACTTCAGACAGAGAGGCCCACAAACAAACAGCAACTGAAAACCGCTGCAGTAAAGACCTGGCAGAGCAATAAAAAGGAGGAAATACAGTGTCTGCTGATGTCCATAAGTTCAAGACTTCAGGCAGTCATTGCCAACAAAGGGTTTTCAACTAAGTATTAGAAATTAACATTTTATTTACAATTATTTAATTTATCCAATTACTTTTGGTTCCTTTAAAAACACGGCGCCTATTAAGGAGCTGAAACTCCTAAACCCTTGATCCAATTTTAATACGGATACCCTCAAATGAAAGCTGAAACTCTGAACTCTATGTCCATTATATAACCATAACTTGAATATGTTTCAGTAAACAGGTACAAAAAAGAAAATTTGTGCCAGTGTCCATATATATATGGACCTAACTGTAGTTAGTTCTTCCTCTATTTTATTATACTATTTCTCCTGTTGAACTCCAGTTGTATTATTATCTTTTATCTGTATAATTTGCTATAACACCAGTGCATGTATGTAGTTCTACTTACAAGCTGTGTTTTACTATATGTACAGTTGAAACCAGAGGTTTACATACACTATATAGAAAGACACATGTGCATGTTTTTCTCACTATCTGACATGAAATAAATCTTACCCGTTTTAGGTCAATTAGGAACCAAAATTATTTATATTTGTCAAATGTCAGAATAATGAGAGACAATTTTTTAAGGCATTTTTATTACTTTCTGCAAAGTGAAAAATTTACATACATTTCATTAGTATTTGGTAGCATTGCCCTTAAACTGTATGACTTGGGTAAAAAGTTATGGATACAATTTCCACAAACTTCTCACAATAGTTGGTAGGAGTTTTGGCACATTCCTCCTGACAGAACTGGAGTAACTGAGTAACACTGATAAATGCAAGGTTATGCACATGGGGAAGAGAAATCCATTACATGATTACATGTTAAATGGAAAAACACTGGGTAAAAGTGACATGGAGAAGGACTTGGGAATCCGGGTGGACCGTAAACTTAATTGCAGCAGCCAGTGGCAGGCAGCAGCAGCCAAAGCAAATAGGATCTTTGGGGTGTTTAAAAGGGGCATAGATGCACATGATGAGAACATTATTCTCCCATTATACAAGTCACTGGTTAGACCACACATGGAATATTGTGTACAGTTTTGGGCACCAGTGCACAGGAAAGACATTGTAGAGCTTGAACAGGTACAAAGGCGGGCAACAAAAATAATAAAAGGACTGGGTGGACACAGTACACAGAAAGATTGGCAAGATTAGGGTTATTTAGTTTAGAGAAAAGAAGGCTTCGGGGGACATAATAAATATGTTTAAATACATCAAAGGTCAATATAGAGATCTCTCCCAAGATTTATTTATACACAGGGCTGTATCTAGAACAAGGGGGCATCCTTTACGTCTTGAGGAACGAAAGTTCTACATAAACATAGAAAGGGATTCTTTACTGTAAGAGCAGTAAAGACTATGGAATTCTCTGCCAGAGGGATGGTCATGGTGAATTCAAATAACCGAGTTCAAAAAGGGTTTGGATGCATTTCTGGAGCGTAATAATATAACAAGTTATAGTGACTAGGATTCAGGAGAGGGGTCATTGATCAGGATTTTTCTGATTGCCAGATTGGAGTCAGAAAGGAATTTTTCCCTAAATGAGGACAATTGGCTTCTACCTCATTGGGGGTTTTTGCCTTCCTCTGGATCACACCTTAGCACAACAGGCTGAACTAGATGGACGACTTGTCTTTTTTTAGCCTTACAAACTATGAAACTATGAAACTATGAAACTATGTTTGTAGGTCGCCTTGCTTGCACCTGCCTTTTCAGCTTTGCCCATAAATTTTCAATAGGATTGAGATCAGGGCTTTGTGATGGCTACTCCAAAACATTGACTTTGTTATCCTTAAGCCACTTTGTAACCAGTTTGGCAGTATCCTTCGGGTCATTGCCCTTTTGGAAGACCCATTTCCGCCCAAGCATTAACTTCCTGGCTGACTCTTGAGATGTTGCTTCAGTATTGCCACATAATCTTCTTTCCTCATGATGCCATCTATTTTGTGAAGTGCGCCAGTCCCTTTCTACAGCAAAACCACAACATGATGCTGCCACCTTGTGTTTCACAGTTGGGATGGTGTTCTTAGGCTTCCAAGCTTCTCCTTTTTCCTCCAAATGTAACGATGGTCATTATGGCCAAATGGTTAAATTTTAGTTTCATCAGACGACAGGACATGTCTCCAAAAATGTAGGTCTCTGTTCCTGTGTTTATTTGCAAACATTAACCTGGCTTTTATATGTATCTTTTGGAGTAATGACTTCTTCCTGGCAGAGTGGCCTTTCAGCCCATTTTGAAACAGTACTTGTTTCACTGTGGATAATAACACAATCTTAGCAGCTTCTGCTAGCATCTTCACAAGGTCTTTGGCTTTTGTTCTTGGGTTGATATGCACATGTTGGACCAAAGCACATTTATCTCTGAAACACAGAACCCATCTCCTTCCTGAGCAGTATGATGGCTGGACATTCCCATCTTGTTTGTACTTGCGTATAATTGTTTGTACATATGAACGAGGCACCTTCAGGTATTTGGAAATTGCACCCAAGGATGATCCAGACTTGTGCAGGTCCACAATTATCTTCCTGATATGTTGGCTGATTTCTTTAGACTTTCCCATGATGTTACACACAGAAGCAGTGTGTTTCTGGTTTGTATTAAAAAATACATCCACAGGTGTGTCTCTAATTAACTCATGACATCATCATATGGGCTGTCCCAAATTGCTTAAAGGCTCAGTAATCCTAGTGTATGTAAACTATTGACTTTGCAGAAAGTGATAAAAATGCCTTAAAAAATTCTCTCTCTCATTTTTCTAACATTTGGAAAATATAAATAATTTTGGTAATCCTAATTGACGTAAAATGGGTAAGGTTTATTCTGATTTCATGTCAGATAGTGAGAAAAACATGCATATGTGTCTTTTTATAAAGTGCATGTAAACTTCTGGTTTCAATTGTATATGAATACCTCTTTTTACAAAAATTTTTTCCCCTGAAATAAATAAATACAACTTTACAATTAAAAAGCACCACTAAGCCCTTCCGAGCCTGAAGAGACTGCTTACAGGGAACTTTAGATTTAGCTGCAGAGCAATCAGGAATAACAGAAGGTTCAGGCACTAACATATAATTAAAGAGCACCCGTCTTCCTCTAGATTAGGGCATTTGGACCACACTGATCCCAGGAATTGTTAGACATATTTCTTTAAGTGTATCCTATCACACAATATATACATAGTTTCACTTTGACCTTCTTTTATTCAGCATGGTTTATGGATGAAAGCTTAGAATTTAGCTTTTACAGTTTCCATTGGGAGGCATATCACTGCATGGCTGTGCCTTTTCTTTACAGATAAATCAGACTTTTGACCATTCTTCTCATTATGAGGTCTAAATAATTATGCCCATGAGTAAAATAATTCTTCAGTTCTCTGATAATGAGGATGGCTCCTCTTTTGTTAAAGGGATAATAAAAGACCCTTTCTTATTGGTTTTCAGTTTAAAACTTACTGAATGAACAGTCAGAACCACTTGGGTGTTCAGGGTCTTCTAGCAAACACTCTCCGGTTTTGTTGTTACACGGTCCACCGCCACAGTTGCATTCTAAATAACCAAGAAAAAGTGTTATTTCTACACATAATAAGCAAGTGATAATTTTACAGGAAAAAGCACACATGCTTAGAATTATACATAATAAACAACATATGTATGGTACAGAAACATTTAACTGGAGTGTTTCAAGTTAAAATGCTTGCGTGGTAAGCAGTAAATCAGCACCAGATATTGTATGTCACAAGAACATTTACTCCTGCCTCTTATTATATTTGTTGATGTTTTACGAACCTTTATGATAGTTTATGAACACAACTATTTTAACAGGAGGTAACATCCTGTGTAGGTCTGGTAATTGATCCAAATTTAAATAATTTAATGGATAGTCTAGTTTGGAAGACCTTTAGAGGTGTAACATGATGCTCCTGGGTCCTGATTCAAAACTTGTAAGCCCCACAACCACCATGTCCCTATTAATCCTCTTAAGTGCGAAAGGGACAAATGAGCCCCCTCAGGCACATGTCCCCAAGTATCACCACATCAACAGCACCCCCTATACTTCTGCTGCTGACAACTCCTTTTTAGATTGTGTTTCTATCTGTGAGAAACTGATTTTAAACCTTCCTTTGCTAAAAATTCCTAAAATCTGCTGCAATGGGAAACTTGTGGTGCGAAATTACTAAGAAATCAAGGTGGAAGTCAGTACATCTTCATCTACCATGAACAGGCATTTGGAAACCAGAGGAAACTCTGAAAAATTGGAGTCAGTTTGTGTGATTGGTGCTTCACTGCTCAAAATCTTTAAGTACAGTTTAATGCAGCAAAAAGTAAATGTGACTCTATTTCAACTGTGAAGAGGAGAAATTTGTCTGTAGGTTTGACAAGTTGAGTATCTGTAAGAAAACCACTGCTAAGATTTCCAGATAAAACAACACTTTACTGGGTGAAACAGCACCTCTAGTGGACTACTGAAGAGTAGAAGAATGTCTTATGGATTGAAGAACCAAAATTTAACATCTCTGGTACATCACCAAAGGTTTTTGTATGATATTGAATAGGTGAAAGGATGTGTGTGTGACTCTGTCAAACATAGAGGAAGAAGCGTGTTGGTCTGGGACTCTTTTGCTGGCTTCAGACTTGGCATCTTGTACATTGTGAGTGGTACAGTGGACAAAACGGCTATCACTGCATTTTGATGCACCGTGCAATACTTTCTGGTTGGTCAGGGGTTCATATTATAGCAAGACAATGATCCAAAACATACTTCTAGGTTATGTCAAAACTACTTAAGAAAACTAGAAGAAGCTGTGTATAATCTCTAGGAACGGAACTTTGTTTAAGATAAGGACATGTTTTCACTAGGAATAGCAGAGCTGATATGCCAATCACTGCTGTAGAACCACTCACAGTCTTAGCAGGGAGTGAAAGTCTGAAGCTGGCTGAGACTCTGTGAAACTGCAGGTTGAGAAAACTCCTTTAAGCCCCATTGAGCTTGTTTGGGATGAAAATGGATCGAAGTGGATAGAAAAATGAAAGCAAAACAACCTAAAAGTGTAACAAACTATGTTGAGGAACAAATTTCTTAAAGGGGTTTTGCCACGAAGTAAAATTGACGTGGAAAGCTTGCAAATGAAAAAACAAACTTTTTCACTATTCATTATTATTAAAAATTCTGCACCGTTTTTGTTTTAGCTGCTCTTTTAGTGATCCATTGTTTACAGCTTGTCTCCAGGGGATACGACCAGGGCTGAGAGCTCCTCTGTCCTGGTCGCAAAATCCAGACATCACTTCTTCTCTCAGCAGCTACTGAGTGTTCAAACCCAGGGGCTGTCATTCTACTCCCGTCCTCTGTACTAATTAGTAATTAGTCAAACAGTACAAATAAATAAAAAAGAAACCTCAATGAGGTATGTGCATTGATAAAAAGAAAAAAAAAAAACATAGGTTTGGTTCCTGCAGGGATTTGAACCTAGGACCCTTGTGCTGTGAAGCAAAAACATTACCTCTCAGCTACTCACAATGCTTTACATAAATAGACCTTTCTTTGACTAGAGAGAGGAAAGCCCTGGTGATGTCATCCTGCTGAGTCACATGATATGCAATTCAAACAAATCACACACGCCCCCTTCTGAGCACACAGAGCTGAAGAGCCTGATACAGGAGGTATGAAATGAGATCATGGCAAAACCCCTTTAACAATATCCTAATGTAGCTGTAGAAATGCCTCAATTGGGTACAGCTGTTATATTAGCTCAAATTTAAGGAATCAAATGTCTAGATTGAATTTGTTGAAACAAAGTTAACTCCTTCTTGTTCTTCCTCTTACCTTTTTGTTTCTTCTTTTCTTTAATTTCAAAGTACATTTAAGACATTAAAAAATAAATAAAAATAGAATTTATTTTTAAAACTTTTGACTGGTACTATACATGGGTACGTATTCCTTTAAAATTAGGTGTTGCTATCTATTTACAGTAAAGTTAAACATTTTTGTAAAAGACACAAGGGTAACCAAACAATATTCTGAAAGCACTTACTCTGACAGCCAAATGGCCCAGAATTCCAATATCCAGACTTGCACTTATCACATTTCAGGCCCCCTGTGCTGGGTCTACATCTACACTGTTGAGTTATGGGGTCACAGTTGTTATCCAAAGAGGCAACACTGCACTTGCACTTCTGACAGCCCAAACAACTGTCATAGCCATAGTAACCAATCTAGAAAAAAACATAACAGAGGAACATGGGTAGACTGATATATTCTAATTTCACATACAATAAATCATAGGGAATCTGTTGCATGCTGCCATGACCATTTCTATTTATTAAAAAATTACCCTGTTAATATGATGGACACATTGGTGCAGAACTGATTACAGTTACAGCATATATTAGAGCTATGTATTTTAACAAGCAGCGCACCTCTGTGCCCATCATATAATCAGGACAGAATTGTATCTATTGGACAACAGCAATCGGAGATCTTGAACAATGTAAAGAATTTATATAAGAAATACATCAGAAAATGTTATCATTTTTCTTTATGCAAAAAAACCCATATTTTTGATGAAACAAGGACAACCCTTGAAATATTAAAATTAGACATAGTCAGTTGCAAATTTACTTATTTGGTGTAGAAAAAGAAAGAAAGACATGAGCAGTTCCTGGAGTACAATACCAGCTTTAGGTTGACATTAGAAGATTCATCAGATTCTTGGGAAGAAGATGCACCACAGCTTTCTTATTCAAAGGTATGAAAGTCTCTTTTGAAGTAATTTACTAAAGCTGTCTAATACTGAGATAGCGTAAAGTTAGACTAGACAGTCTAAGAATGCAACAAATATATCACAGTAGCTCATGCTGCATTTTTAGAGACTGTTATCTACTGCAACTCCCTGCTTATCGGTCTCCCTCTCTGTAAACTCTCCCCACTCCAATCTATCCTGAATGCAGCAGCCAGGCTTGTCTTTCTTTCCAGCCGCTATACTGATGCCTCTACCCTATGTCACTCGCTGCACTGGTTGCCCATCCAGAACAGAATACTGTATAAACTAATAGCTTTCACCCATAAAGCTCTCCAGAGTGCTGCACCCCCATACATCTCCTCCCTCATCTCTGTCTACCACCCTGCCCGCTCTCTCCGCTCAGCTACGGACATCAAACTACAGACCATAATCATCCGAACCTCCCATGCCCGTCTTCAAGATTTTGCACGTGCTGCACCCATTCTCTGGAACATCCTACCACGTACCATCAGGCACAACCCCAGCTTTCGCAGTTTTATGAGTATCCTGAAAATACATCTTCTTAGGCAGGCCTACCAAAACCACTAATTGCTAACCCCCACCTTCTATCACACACATTTCTGTCACTCCCTACACTAGGGCACTCACAGGCATTTATCTGTATATATATGTACTGTCATGGTGGCAGGTTCACCCAATTTTTACCTAAACCTCCCCATATTGATGAAACAAGGCTTTACCATTGTAAACTCAGCACTTCTCCCTCTTTGTCTCCCCCAGGCACCCTCTTGCGAGCAGGGCCCTCACACCTTGTGTCTCATCTGTAAGTAGCTTTCACTGTGTAATGTGTAATGTAATGTCTGTCTTTTGTCTGTAATTATACCCTCTACATTGTAAAGTGCTGCGGAATATGTTGGCGCTATATCAATAAAGATTATTATTATTAGTTATACTCCAGTAATTCCGCCCAAGTTTTGGCATACAATGTTGTCCTGCAAGCCACATCCCCGTCTAATAACTCAATCTCTTTATCACTGAGCCATGTCTCCTTATTGGACAAGATGCAAAATGTGTCAAAAAGTAAAACAAAGTATGTAAACTAGTTCTTTGGTGCTAGTTGAGTCCGAATTCTGGCATAATTACTTTGCCTTTTGATGACGGATCAGCATCTTTTTCAAGTAAAAGTACTTAAAAGGGTTTTCTCACCCCCTTAATTAGCTTTTAACATGTAGGGAAATGTAAATGAAGACTACAAAACATTGCTGTTTTGATTTTGCTTTGTTTAAAAGATAAAGGAGATTTTATCTACTGCTTGTGTACAAAAGTTCCTCTTGGTTACGGACTGGCCACTTTTCCCTGCTCTTTCTCTTAAGTAATTACTTCAAGCTGCTGTCTGACCATGATGAGTCACTACCTTCTGAGTCTTGTCTCTAGCACAGAAGCTTGTTTATTTAAAAAAAATAATGACTAGCTTTCACCATTTAGAGCTATGTAGCCTTGTACACTACAGTTAATAAATTTCCAGCAGTCATGTCACTGTAATAGGAATAACTAGGAATAGCAGGACTGATATGCCAATCACTGCTTTAGAAGCACCCACAGATTAACCAGTCTGAGTCTGAAGCTGGCTATGGCTCTGTGAAACAGCATGGTGAGAACACCCCTTTAAAAAGTCACTGTCCAGTGTCGAAATGCACTGCATCTTGTCTTTGTGGCCTAATTAACCTTAAAGAAGACAACTATTCTAACTTTTTGTATCAAATTGTGCAACACAACAATAGCATAGTGATATAAAGTAATACTGATGCATTGTAGAGGATTGTGTATAATTAAATATATGGTATTTAATATTTAAATGCTGCAGAAAAAATGGAGATTAATACTCACTTGACAATGATCACAGGCAATTCCAGTGACACCTGGTTTGCAGTGACATTTTCCTGTTATGTCATTGCAGAATTCTGTACCACACTTAGAACACTTGCAATCTGAAATGGGAACATGGTCTTATGATTATCACATAAGTACAGCATAATCATGTTCTGAAATATCATTCCCTTTGGTAACCTAAAAGGCGGTAATAACTTTAAAACTATTTGTAGGATTCCGAAAAAATTTCAACTGCACATGACAATTTGACTGCTCATTGGCTGGAAAATAATGTAACAACAAATGTTGAAAATGTCTGCCTATGCATCCAAGCATGATTGAACATGATGCCCCATTGGTGGCAGCTGTCTATTTCTTGCCGGATATTGGCTTGCAGTTCCGCAAGTGTTTTTGGCTTGTTTCAGAACACTTGCCCATTTAGTAAGGCCAAGAGAAAAGTAAATCAGACAGTTCAACTGAACTGGGGGTTTCAGATTGTCACCACGGTATCACGATAGGCACAAAGATGAGCTGGTTTTGTAACCTGTTAGTTTTGGACAAACCTGATTTCTGTGCAAGTCTCCGCAAGGGCTTCTATGATGACTCTAGAAGTCACATTCTGCTGACATCTGAGACATCATTGACATCCAACAATGTAGTGTTCATAGTTTCCAATTTCTTTACCAGGTACTGAATGGAGGCTGTTGTTTTCCAACCTTCTTTGTGAATTATTTTTGACATGTCTTTTTCGACTCACTTTTCTAGTATGTGCAGTCAATGAAGACACATTCCTCCTCTGTGTTCCTGTGCATTTTTTAGGGTGCACGGAGGTAAACTGCAGAAGTACTTTATGGGCAAACTGAACAAAATGGTTCCAGCTGTGCCCATTGCTTATCTGTCTATCTCCAAACAAGCACCACTGAAGTTTTCCTCTGTATTTTCTGGTGACTGTGGTGAAATACTAGCAGTACTCTTGTCAGAGGGCCTGATCAAAGTTTCTATAAACAGGGGCCCACTGATATGGTTAAAGATAGGAACTTAGTGGCCCAGATGCTTTGGTTATATGGTGCCCAGAAATGATTGATAATAAAGTTATGTTGTTCATCACACAATATGCAATAGTGGTGCTCGGTTGATAGAATAATTTCAATCCAAAAGAGCCCAATTCAATATAATCAACCGCACATAATTAGTTATATGTTCCTTTATTGAAAATAAATACATCTCATAGCGACATTTTCTTTAAATGTTTTCGGTCAAGTTATGACCTTTATCATAGATACCGCATTAGAAAGGAGGCATGTAAACCCCGCCGTCCTCTTCCTTCATACCGAGCTGCAGCCAGATTTAAATGCCTCCTTTCTAACACCTTTTGCGACATCTATGATAAAGGTCATAATTTGACCGAAAACGTTTAAAGAAAATGTCGCTATGAGATGTATATATTTTCAATAAAGGAACATTTATAACTAATTATGTGCGGTTGATTATATTGAATTAGAGTGAAATTATTTAGAGCAGCCCTGCTTACAGTGCAACTAAGCACATCTTTTTGATTGTCATGGAGTATAACATTTAATAGAGTAATAACAAAAGTTATGCACACTTTTTTGGGTACCAAACTGAGTGGGGCACCAAGTATTATTATAAATGGAATGCTTATATATGTTTATTATCTTTTGACATCCAATTGAGACATGAGAGTTATAGCCCTTTCATTATAGTAGTCAGTGGGAGGTTCAGCTCATAAACGTCTTCTGAGGTTATTTTGCAATTACATGTCAGAAGATAGAGATGAACAGTTCAAAGCAGTCGTCTTGAATTAGAGACTTTTTTTGCTCACACACCTACTTGCTGAATAAAGGTGACTTACCAGATTCAAAAAGATGTTGTTCGCTTTAAATCACGACCCCACTATGTACACTGTATAAAACTTTCTATGCTTCTACCCTTTTCTGTTTCCGGATCTTGCAAGTAATTACAATGATTATTATATCAGATCAATGCTGTGTGCAATATTCTGTAATATATGTGTGGAGTCATTAAAATGGGACCTAGGGTTAATTACTTGTGACTTAAAACAGAAGCAACTCTTCATTTTCAAAGATCAATATCCATGGCTAACACTTGCATTAAACAGCATGTTATACGTTGGAAACCCTGCAATCATGGTAAACTAAAAATATTAACTGATCCAATATATACTGTAAATTGGACCATTGATATTAGGTCTTTTGAATCCAAACTGTAGACTATATGACCATATTACCCATAGACGCCAATGGTCACAAATAAGTCTGTCTCTCTAGGGCAGTTTTGATACATTATGATCATTAGTTTTCCACTTAAAATGACTGTCTTTGCCAAATCAACTATTCACTAGAACCCACAGATCTATTTTTCTTATAAGACAGTATTAAAATGTTGGAAACAGACAAATACAAAAAACAATGAGCAACATGTAAATTTTTTAGGCGCCCCGGTCCAATTTTATTGCACCAAATTTTTAGCGTTAAAATGCGCTAATCATGACCTTTCTAAAAGCAGGGCATAGTTTTAAACGCTTTCAAACTACAAAGTGAAAATTCGGCTCGGAAAACCCCCTTTTAAAATGCTTTAACCCCTTTTCCGCCGGACCAGTTTTTTGGCCCCTCTGACGAGCAACCCCTTTTTTTAAAAATCGTCAAAGTTTTCACTTTATGTGAAATAACCCTTTTTGGGGCACTTTTTAAACCCATCCATGGGATTTAAGATTTTTTTTCTCGGACACATTGTGCTTTTAAAAATAGTAAGAAATTTTGGGGGCCAAAAAAAACTCGTTTTATTTTGGGAAAAAAAAAAAAAAATCCGGGGAAAAAATTTAAAAATTTTCCCAATTTTTAAAATTCAAAAAGTCTTCATGAAGGAAAAGATATTTTTTCCACTCAAAAAAGTTTATAACTACACTCCCCTAGGTTTTTGTAGTTTTTCATCTTTTTTTAAAAAATTTTTTTTTTTTTTTTTTAAAGACATTTGGGGGGTTCGAAATTTAAAATATAATTTTCAAAATTTTTTAAAAAAATTTGCAATATACATTTTTTAAAGGGGTCAGTCCAGTTCTAAACGAGACCGAAGGAAAAAATTTACCTTTTTTTTTTTTTTTTGTTTTTGGAATTTTTTTTTTTTTTTTTTTTTCCCCCCGTGTTTTTTTTTAAAAAACTAAAAAACCTCTTTAAAATATTTCAAAACCCATTTTTGGGGGAAAAATTTTTTTAACCCATTAGGTTTTTTTCCCCAGGAATTAAAGCAAATTGGGAAATGAAATTTTTTAAAATTTCACTTTTTTTTTTCAGATTTTTTAAATTTTTTTACAGTATTGACAAAATAAAGTAAAATTGGGGATCAGGGAAAAAACAACTTAATATTGATTTCCCCAGATTCGCCGTTTTTTTAGAGATAACCCATATGTGCCCAGTGCATTATTTGGCTTCAAACCCCAAACCCCCGAAAAAGGGGAGCACCTACTTGGGCTCTGGGATTTTCAATTTTTTATTACCATTTTATTTAAAGGGGGCCCTTTCAGGGTTTTCGGGCATCCTAAGGTTTCCCCCAAAAATTAATAAAAACCCCCAAAAAATACCCCCCTATTTGGGAAAAAACCCCATTTAAAGGGAAAATATACAGGGGGGTTTGAGTATATCGACCCCCCCAGGGGTGTCACAAAAATTTTTTTGCGTTAGGCTGGGGAAAATAAAAAAAAATTTTTTTTTTCCCTTTTTGCAATTTTTGGGTGAAAATGTTTTAATTTTTACAAGGGATCCTTTGGGAAAAAAAGCACCCAAAACCTTTTTCGCAATTTCTTTCCCAAATTCGGGGAATACCCTACATTGGGTGTAAAAATGCTGTTTGGGCGCATGGGAGCGGGTACCAAAAGGGCCTTTTCTACGCTATTTTGGGTTTTTGGGAAACCCGATTTTTTGGGGGGGCCATGTCGCATTTACAAAAAACCCCAAAGTA